>CAEGAG010148916.1:0-11294 GCA_903067065.1 Brachyrhaphis terrabensis
TTATACAATATAACCAAACAAACCCCTTTTAGGTTGCTGAATAGAAAAATAAAAGATGAAAAATAAAATATATAAAACCCTTACGTGGTGAAATTTAAGGGACTTGTTGAGTGTTTATATTTCAAAACAGAACCGCTTTAAGTCCATTTTGCACCTCAAACTGGACTTCGCTTGGATCGTTTTTCTTTACCGTTATGTTGTGGCCGCCATTTTTGTTTCTCTATCAACTTGCTCCGATTCAGGATGACCGGCGGCGCCCTCTTCTACAACACTAAAAGACTGTCTAAGCGGCCGATATTAAATAATCGATTGGAATTAATTTTAGTCTAACAAACCATTAATAGTAAGTCGATATGAACCAGCGTTATCAGTGCATATTTGTGTCAAGCAGTTGCCCTGTCTCTCCAGTCTGTCAGGTTGAGCCGTTAGCTGACATGGCGGATCACACAGATGTCAGCTTGCAGCCGGAAGAGCGAGTCCGCGCTCTGACCAAAAGAGGCAGTTCGGTGGAAGTCAACGACGACGTGCCGCCGCGACGTTACTTCCGCTCCGGCATGGAGATGATCCGAATGGCCCACATCTACACGGAAGAGGGAAACATCGAACGTGCCTTCGTACTTTACAATAAATATATTACGTGAGTTTTTTTCTTTTTTTAAATTAAGTCCAAGGCTTGTCGCATAGACCACATTCAGCAATCGCCATAATTTTGTTGATTGTTTTATTTTAAAATAAAGATGTTAACCTGATTCTTTTTCTATTTTAAGGCTTTTTATTGAAAAACTTCCCAAACATCGGGATTACAAAACGGCTAACATCCCAGAGAAAAAGGACACAGTAAAGGTGCCTAAGGAGTTTGGTGTTTTACCATTTATCTGATTGTGTCTTTTTTCTTTTCTTTTCTTTTTTTGTGGAAAACTCAGCTTAACTTTGTGATTCCTCAACAGAAACTCAAAGATGTGGCGTTTCCTCAAGCAGAGGTTCTCAAACAGGCTCTTTTAAAACGATTTGAACAAGAATATGCGCAGTATCAGGTCAAAAAGGTAAGATGAAGCATCAGTCTATTACAAAAGTCTTCATTCCCCTGAAACTTTGTTTTACATGCTATCAATTTATTTGTCTAGCATATTTTAATAAATGTGGTAATTCGAAGTGCGTTACATTATCAGAATGAAAATATAACCACAAACGACCAACAACTTTACATCCAGAGGCAAAATAAGGGAAAATGACACCAAGTTAAAAGATAACTACACTTTAAGATGTTATAGTTATTATGAATCAAATGGAAAATAAATCTGGCTGGGTTATACTGGGACCGTACCAGTCGGAGGCAAACTACTGGGAAACAAATGGGGTTTTAACTTTGATTTAAGGAACTCAGTGTTTCTGCAATTTTGAAGTTTTCTGGAAGTTTGTGCCAGATTAGAGGAACATAAAAACTGACTTTCGTCATCCAGTTTTTGGTAGAAACAGGGAGAGAAAACAGAAAAACAATAAATAAAGCAAGTGGAAATTATTGAGCTCGTTTTAATTTGTCATGCGATTAATTGATTTATTGCTTATTGCGACAGGACTAGTTTTGTCTTAACAACTGCTCTGAGTAGGGGTGGGCATTTATTGTCTTCTTTATCATGATTAATTTGTTATAATAAGAATCTTGATTAATCATTATCACAGTAAATTCCAATTAATAGTGTTTAAAAAAAAAAAAAACGTCCTTATCATCAGGATTGATAGTTTTACCATTTTCTCCATTGTGTGTTGAATGAAAGCATCAATAAATACCAATACACTTGAAAATTAATTTACTCTGAGCAGTTTAGTGATACAAATCACACTGGTGTCCTTAAGAAACAAATTACAAATGGGAATGTTTTTCAGGAGCAGTATTTGTGTTTGTGGGGCTAATAATTGTTGTGGCACACAGTCACCTAAGTAGAAATAATAAATTACTCTTGTGTCACTTTTTATTCTTATCTTATCACAGCAAAATATTGTGATAAAACGATTAAGTCGATATCGCCCACCAAGAGCTCTGAGTGTGATGTTCTTTCAGCAAATGGCCTTTTTGTGAGTCTGCATACTCCAGTTAATGATTAATCGATTACTAAATTAGTTAAAGTTTATTTCAATAATGGATCAGTTATAATAATTGTGATTCAATCATGATTAGTCATGATCAATCGTTATTAATCGATTATTGGAATAATCAGTTATTGAAATAATCCTCAACTTATCCAGCCAGCTAATCGTGATTAATTAGGATTTCAATAATCAATTAATCAGGATTAATCCTGATTAATTGATTATTGAAATCGTGCTCAACTTATTTAGTACCGGTACTCAATCATTAACTGGAGAATACAAACTCTAAAAAAGGCCATTTTTGAGTGTGTATAGTCAGACTCAAAGTGTGTACATTAATCATGATTAACTGTGATTAATCAGATTAATAAAATGAATCATTTCAGTACTACAAACTAAGTGACCAGACCTTTCACTCAGCTGTGGTCTGTCATACCTGCAGAAAGCGGAGGAGGAGGCCCTGGCGCTGGAGCACTCCAGGCAGCGTGCGCTGGACGCCGAGCGGGAACGCGTCGCCGTAATGCAGCGGCGGCAGCGGGAGCAGGAGCAGTTCAGTGCCTTCGAGGAGATGATCCGTCGCCAGGAGCTGGAGAAGGAGCGTCAGCGAGTGCTTCTGGAGTTCGCCACGCCGTCCGCGCCTCCCGCCGACACGCCCCTTATTCCTGGCATCCAGGGCCCGCCGTTGGTGTCCCCCACCGCCCCGCTAAGCCCCGGCGATTTCGGCGCCAACGACTATCAGCACCATCGGCCTTCTGCTACGCCGGGCACGCCCGCGGCCGGACCGCCCAGCTTTGACCGCTCGCTCAAACCCGGGTCTCTGGTTAGCCCCGGGAACAACAGTGAGTGAATAATTTTTTTTCACTGAGCTGCTTTAGTTCCTGTTTAAACTAAAGATGCACTGATCCGATATTAATATCTGCAGAGGTCCTGACATTGAAAAGAATTATAGAACGAGCTTCACAATAAAAGGGTTTCATAATTAGGCCTGACACTGTGACAAATTTTGCTGGACAATAAATTGTCCCAGAAGTTATTGTGATTAACAATAATATTGTTGTTTGGAGACCATTTTTAAGTAATATAATGAAAGGAATAATAGTGCAAGAACACATTCTCAAAGACCAATAAACTTTAAATTCTAATGACCTTTTGACACTGGAACTGGAAGACATTTTAAATATCCAAAATAAATAAACAAAACAACAGAAACAACAAGTAAAATTAATTAATTATGGAGTCTCTGTACACAAAATTGTCCTTCAAAAAAAGGATAGTTGAAACCAAAGCAGAAAACTGAAAATTTTTGTCATCCAGTTTTTGGCAGAATGTAAATTAATGAGCTTGTTTTAATTTATCATGCGATTAATTGATTTATTGCAACAGCTCTCGTGAGAATTACTGATCAGTTCTATGTTTTAAATATCTGAAATACTACCGATCTAATGGCGTGTCCTTTCCTGTTTTATCCAGTTTTCTCTCCACATCGTAGTTTTTATTTTTAAGCAGTTATGAATCAGTGTAGCAAAACCTAAAAACTGCTTGTGTGCCAGTTACTCCACAAGTTGTTGCTAGGTAACCGAAGTTTGGGGGGGCGGGACTGCTTGTTACCCAGCAGGTTGTTGCTAGGTAACCACAGATTCCACCAAATCACTCTGGATCAAAGTTCAGTGGATATTTTATCTATTGAATATTGAATTATAAGATGTATTATCTACTGGTATTGATCACATATATCTATCGCGATATATATTGTTATTGATTTATTGTCCAGCCTTAAGTCCGGGTGTCTGTGACAATGTGCCTGATCCTTCAGGGCAGATGAAGCTATTGGTGTATTAAAATGTCCTGTTCTGGTGCAACGTATTTAGAAGAAAGAATTGTTTCCAGTCAATTCAGCGCTGCTTTTCTGTATTGTATCGGTATTGGCCGATGCTGAACCTCAGATATTGGTTTTGGAAATGGATAAAATGGACAGACTTTTCCATTCAGCTGCTGTTTTCGTCCTTTGTGTGGTTTTTGCAGGTACGATGGTGGATGCCCTCCGGCAGCTGGCCGTTCCTGCTGAGCTGTGCCGCAGCTTCCTGAGGCTGGCCGAGGCCAACACCAGCCGCGCTGTGGAAACCTGCGGCATCCTGTGTGGAAAACTGGTAAATCTATGGAACACAGCAGCTCACACAATTTGTTTTATTAAATTTCTCAATGAAATTTGTACATCTTAAAAGTTTACAGTGCTTTGCAAAAGTATTTATAGCTGTTAAAAAATCTGTTGTAAGGTCAAATCTCTTGGGATGTCCTCCAGAGAAACAAAGTACAAAGTATTGACTCAGAGAGGTTAAAACAAATTCACCGAATGGTGAAATGATTAATCATGATTAATCAATTATTGAAATAACAGCCAACTACTTTAGTAATCGATTAATTGTTAATTGAGGTATTTTCAGTCATTTGCTGAAAAAAAAAAAAAAAAGCAGAGCAGCAATTAAGACAAAACTGTGAAAAAAAAGCATTTTGTAATTAAGAAAAAAAATCATTTAAAAACATAAAATTGTAACGGACTGAATGTTCTGTTCTTTAAGAAATATTTGCACCACAAATCCTGACGTAGTCAAGATGTTGCCAGTTGCTATGACAACAAGTATGTGTGTAGCATCGCCGACACAGAAAGCGATAAAAAAGAAGAATACGAGTGGTTTTGCGTTGTTCTTCAATGGTTTTTCTGCGTTATTTTTCCCTTTGGTGTGGCGCTCTGCACTAAATTAATAATCCCGACGTCTCCAGGATTCGTTTTGTTAACAAATTGTTCCACCGCGGCAGCACAGCTATGGATGGAAAGTAAAAGGAGACACTTTTTGCTAAATTTCAGATGTAAACAAAAACATGTCTACCCACACCACACGTTTCAGATTTTATTTTATTATTGTTCCTCTTCACAGTTATGTGTCACTGACTGCATAAAATCCTAAATATATAATCCATTAAAGTTCCTGGTCATTTGTCAAAAGCATGTCTCAGCATTCTTTGACTGGTTTGTGTTCGTTCCAGACCAGAAATGCGTTCACTGTGACTCACGTCATTGTGCCGAAGCAGTCCGGCGGGCCGGACTACTGTGACACTGAGAACGAGGAGGAGCTGTTCCTGATCCAGGACCAGCACGACCTCATCACCCTGGGATGGATCCATGTGAGTGACAGGAAGCTGCTGGCATCACTTCCTGCTCTGCTCAGGGCAGACCCTCTGTCCTGAGGGAGAGGAAGCTCATCCAACCGTCAATCAACCTTCTTTCCTTCCTTCCTTCTTTACTTACTTACTGACTTACTTAAGGTCTCTCTCCCTCCCTCAAAACTAGATAAACTTTCTGTTTTTCCTTTGATTACTGAACAGTTTCCATCTCTGTTCTGTTAATTTTTTTTATCAGTTTCACTCCTACAAACATTATTTCTATTTAAAAAAAATGTCTCATTCCAACTTCCGAGTCAAACATTTTTGGTGTCTTTGATCGCACCTCGAAAAGTTTGGGAAACATCAACGTTAGTTTTATGAATCAGAGAAAATCTACATTTATTATTGAGCGATAAATACCGTAATTTCTGGACTATAAGCCGCGGTTTTTGTCACACGCTTTCAGCCCTGCGGCTTATACAATGATGCGGTTTATTTATGCATTTTTTTCTAACGGCCACCAGGGGCGCTCGAGCAGAAAAGGTAAGAGTGAGACAGGGGAAATATATGTGTAGAGGAAGACGCAAGTTTAATGTCGCTTAACACGTCTCAGTGCACAGGAGGAAGATGAAGATGGCTCTCAGTGACGTTTACCGGTATGTTTTTTTTAACCAACCCTGTTAGTGCTGTGTTACTACCGTGTTGCTGCTGTGTTACTGCCGTATTGCTGCTGCGTCACAGGCACTGTTTGGAAAAAAAAGCTAAGGTATATTATTAAAACTTGAAAACTCTGTTTACCGCCTGTATGTAGGCACATGCAGCTTATAGACAGGTGCGGCTTATGTATGTACAAAATGGTTTTTCCTTTAAAAATGTACTGGGTGCGGCTTATAGTCAGGTGCGTTCTATAGTCCTGAAATTACGGTACCTTTAAATGCTCTGGAAGTTTATGTTAATGTTAAAAGTTACAGTAATATTTGTTTTTGTTTTCCCAGACTCACCCGACGCAGACTGCCTTCCTGTCCAGCGTCGACCTCCACACACACTGCTCCTACCAGATCATGCTGCCTGAGGCCATCGCCATCGTCTGCTCGCCTAAATTCAACGAGTGAGTTGAGGGAAAATCGGGAGTTTTCCTGTCATTTTCGCTGTGATTGTTTCAAAACTTTTCTGTTTGTTTTCCAGAATCGGCTACTTCCGGCTAACCGATCGAGGAACGGACGAGATCTCTTCGTGTAAACAGAAGGGCTTCCATCCTCACAGCAAAGATCCTCCTCTCTTCACAGTGAGTATAAAAATGTAAACTTTAATTTTATTTATTTATTTCCATCCAGATGTGACCTCCATTTAAATTTTTACGACAGTCTGAGCGGCTCAGTTTCAATCTTTTCGCTCAGTTTGTGCCACTTCTACATGTGGAAGTAAGTTGCATCCCATAGTTTCCAAACTGTCTGCTGTCTGAACAGTCATATCGCATTTTATCCGACTTTTATGTCGTCAATGTGAGACAAGCGTCATAATTCTGCACCAGAAGAAGCCAGGCAAGGTAAATCTGGACGTAATTCCTTAAAATCGGGAAAGAAGTGCTGGTTGAGATTATTTCACTTATAACAAGGCAAAAATGTCTTCTATCTGCCAATAGAACTAGCACTTTTTCATCAATATTACGAAATTATTTACATAAACCAAGCTTTTTTATCGAAATTACCATTAAGATAATTAATTTTTGTAATTCCAGTTCAATGTAAAGGCAGTTAGTGCAGCAGGTCGACTTGGTGGAGAGACTTTCTCTAAATGCGTTTCTCCTTTTCAGCACGCCGGACATGTGAACATCACGGACGACTCTGTGAGCATGATGGACCTGCGGTGATCTTCTGGTTCCACCCGAACACTCGAGGACTGTTTAACCGAACTGAACGTGTTTTACTGGAAGAAGCTGAAAACACTCGTTTTATTTTCCCGGACAGTACTGAGAAAAGCGCCGACCACGTTTACCGTTTATTTAGACTTCTTTTCTTCTCAAGAGGAACTGTGTTGAAAATTCATATATTATTGCACTTTCCAAACAAGCAAACTACTATCAGACTCATGGACTTCTGAACCTCTTGTCTTTTCCATGCTTCTGTTTTTTATCCTTAATTTGTCCTCTGTTCTGCTTTCTTCTTTCAACATGTTTGTCAGTGACCGCTAACAGGTGAGATTTTGATTCTACCTGACAGATAAAGTGCCAAGGATGTGAACATTGATACTTTGTTGAGTTTTTTGTTGTTTTTTTTCCCCCCAACTGTTCCAAACTCTTTGGGTTTTTCTTCTATTAGCTTTTGGAGTGATATAACTGATAAGATGCAAGCCAGCAGTAACTCAGGTATGCAGGCAGTGCTGCTGTTCCTGCCCGGTATTCAAGTTTCCCTTTATTCACAAAATGAGGAATTTGGTTTAAAATGTTATTCCGGTTTGTGACGGGAGCCATCTTTTGAATCATTTCTTCATTCCTTGTATTTGTTTTCGAAGAAAGGCGGATAGTAGATCTAAGCTTTCTGCTTGTCGTCATACGATGGTGTGAATAAGCAATTGAGTGTGGGCGGCTGCTGTGACGAAAAAAAACTGATTTATTTTGCTTTTGCTTTTTTTGTCGCTCTTAAATGTTTCAGATCATCAAGCAAATATAAGTAAATCTGAAAACCAGTTTTTAGGTGATAATTAAAGGATAAAAAGCTATCCAATGACTTGCTCCATTGGAAAAACTGTGACTAAATAACTTCCACCCCTCCTTTTTATAGGAGACTTTTTATGCAAAATTCACTTTTTGTGCTTTCATTAGTGTCAAAGCGATAAATAAAACAAAAATTAATCCGCTTTCTGGCAATAATTTAATGTTTTGTTGGTGTTTGAGCCATTTCAAAAACTTTACAATGCAGACGTCACCTGTTGCTTAGCAACCCAAGCCCAGCCCAGCCCGTTACCTAGCAACACCAGCACAGTTCCGCACAATGGAGCAAAAATGTTTCTGGACAACAATGTTGTTTCAAAGTCATTTTTAACTGGAAGACATTTTAAATATCCAAAATAAAAAAAACAACAAAAACAGCCAAATGAATTATGAAGTCTCTGTAAACAAAATTGTCCTTCAGAAAATGGGCTGATTGAGACCAAAGTATCAGAAAGAAAGACTTTTGTCATCCAGTTTTTGATAGAAAGAGAGAGAAAAGTAATAGATAAATGCAAATAGAAATTGAGCTTTTTTTAAATTTATCGTTATAAATTGATTTATTGCTTATTGCGACAGCTCTACTCGTCAGTTTCACCACTGTATGCACTGAGTAAAATACAAAGTGAGTTGAAGGGGCGGGGCCAGCAGCAGCTTTTTTGCATAAAAGGGACAGAGCCCTAAAACAACTCTTTCTGAAAGGAGTTCGAAATAGGCTGAACTGAGGAGGTGAAGTGTCATTATTTCAGACTAATTTTGTACAAAAAAATGGAATTAACATGTCTTGTACAGCCCATAGACCTATCCTAACTTGCTTAAAAAGAAGCATAATAGGTTCCCTTTAAGACATCCAAGCTCCATTACACAATTTTTGATGATTATTGTAGATGTAATAATTAACTCGAACAGAGCCTCTCTGCTAGCTAAAACATCTCAAAACTCAAATCCATCGACATATATGTCTGGAAAGGGTTACTAAGTAATTCCCAAGAGTTTGGGATGTGAGTGAACCAAAATGAGATTCATAATCCACAAATGGAGAAAACATTCAGCAGTGGAGAAGCTTTGCAGGAGAGGTCTGTCACCCAAAGTTACTCCAAAACGCATCAAAGATTCAACCAGGATGTCTCAAAACAATCTAGAACAACATCTAAAGCACAACAAACCTCGGTTTTGGCCAAAGTCACTGCAGATCCAAAAGAAACTAGTTCAATATTACGTTTACCAAAAAGAAAACACGAAGACGAAGAGACTAATCCAAATCACAGCAGCAAGTCTACCTCTGAATGACTAATAAAAACGTAGCAAAGTGGCAAAAACAGTTCCTAGTTTCAAAACTTCATCTGATTTTTTTTTTAACTTATTTTTGTCAAATATTTAAGTTTATTTATGATCTGTAATATTTAGGTGTGACAAGAAGCAAAAATGATAGAAATCTGATTTTTTTTCACACCACTATATGTTACTAACATGTTCATTGTCCACATTGTTTTAATTTGATTGCTCCTCTCTCTTGTAGCCATAAATATTAATTATATGCCAAGAAGAAAATAAACTTATAGATGAATTTGGTTGTTGTTTTATTTAAGGAGGTTGTGCATTGAGTGTGGTCCTGGTTACAGCCACTCATCATTTTGGGGATTTCAATAATTTGTTTGAGCAGTTTTAATGCAATAATAATAATAAAATAAAATCGTAGCATGATGCTACCCTCTCCATTCTGTCCTTCTGCTACAGAAGGCCACAGAAAAAGATCATAGACAAACACTGGGAAGAATCTTACTGGTTTTTATAACTAATGTGCTCTAGTGTTGAATATGGAAGACCAATCTTGCTAAAACTGACAATTACTAAATAAATAAATGAGGAAATAACTACAACATATATTAATTAATTTTTTCCTAATATATTTACTTATCTATTTTCAATTATATTTTGTCATTAATTTATTTCCTAATTTATTTATTTATTTCCAAATATATTACCTAATTTATTTTATGTTTTATTATTGCTCTATTTATAATTATTATTATTGATATTTCCCAATTTTGTCATGTATTTATTTTCAGGTGTATTTATTTAATTTTGGCTGAAATGGCTCTTCGTAGTTACTATATTTATTTATGGAATGCAGGAAATGTGAGAATAAGAGGAGAATATTGATCATGGAGTTGCGAAGTGCTGGTTAACCGAGTTTTAATGTCATATTATTTCAGTTTAAAATGAAATCAGTTTCTGTAGAATAAAGATCCTTTTAAGAGACTTGTGATGAATGGCTGATCCGGAAGATGGCGCTAATAAACACGACTCAAAAATCAAAGAAGAAGAAGAACTACACCAAACAAGAAGTACAGAGAAGGCAAAGAGCTTGTGTGAAATACCGTTAAAGTTTAATATTTTTATTGTATTTAATAGTTCAGACCTGCTCATACAGTAAAGATGGGGAAGCGACAGCACCAAAAGGACAAAATGTGAGACTAAAACCTTTACGACGTCATAAAAATACGTTTTACCTCCACCGCTAACAAGCTAGCATGCTAACACCCGTTAGCTTGTTTGTGGTGTTTCTTTAAATTAAAAGCTTTGCAAGTGTTTTTTCTTTATTTTTTTTATTAATTTTTGTGTATTTTAACCTTATTACAGGTACATCACATGTACAGAATACACCAATTTTTATGGAGGGAAACGAGCAGGTGACTTTCAACTACGTTAATCCTTTATTTTAGATAACAGTTGTGACTGTCTTGTTTGTCTTGATCGTGTTTTATGAAGGGCCTTTAAGTTGTCGATTTATTAGTGGTTTCATACGTCATTGTTTTATAACATATGGAGATAGGTGCAAGTCTGTTATTATGAGACTTCCGGAAATGGGAGAATGTGTAAAAAATAAACGATGTAATTCATCTATATCTAGAGCAGAGGTGGGAAGAGTACCGAAATATTGTATACTTAAATAAGAATAGCACTACTTGAACATATCTTTACTCAAGTTAAAGTAAAAAGTAGACATGGAGTTAGAAATTAACATAAGTCACTCTTTAGTAACTGGAAAGAACATCAGGTTGATGATGTAAATATATTGTTGAAACTTAAAATATTTCTTAAAGGAATAGAGTTTTTGTTTGTGACAAATTCTTAAATTAAACTTAAGACAACAACTACAAAACCTGGACTTTAGCACAGCTTTGGGCTAACATAATTGAACCGATAAGATGGTTGGATTTTCAGCTTTGGCTCTATTTTTCAGAAATCCCCCGAGCAAACTTTAAACGGCTTCCGTTTGACCACTGCAGGTAAGAAGAAATCGCTTGTTTTTATTCTGTTCTTCTGTTCTTTGTTT
>CAEGAG010148919.1:0-11311 GCA_903067065.1 Brachyrhaphis terrabensis
TATCTATCTATCTATCTATCTATCTATCTATCTATCTATCTATCTATCTATCTATCTATCTATCTATCTATCTATCTTTTTTGTCAGTACTGTTATATTGTTGTTAAAAAAAACCCAATTTGAACACATATCTAAGTTCATTTAGCATATGAGGCAAACCCCTCAAGAGGTGAGACATTGTTTTCCCCTTAGTCAGCCAGCAAAGGTTATGTGTGAAAAGTCTTTACTCTGGGATTAATTGGCGAATATCTCAAGGACTTAGAGGCACATTATACACTGGATAGGCCACCAGTCTTTCACGGTGAAATAACCTGCAACAGAATATGACTGAATATAACTTATAATTAGCTTTTTCTAAACATCTCCACTCTCTTCAAACTTCAGCTTTAAAAGTTTTCCTGCTCTCTGTTCTCAGTGTATTCAAGGGACAGACACCTGGCAGAGGGTGAACACTGGGATGCCAGTGAAGTCCCCTCGCTTTGCGATCTTTGACTTGGCAGAGGGTAAATCGTACAACTTCCGTGTGCGATGCTGCAACTCTGCTGGCGTGGGCGAGCCCTCCGTACCCACCGGAGAAACCATAGTTGGTGACAAACTTGGTGAGCTGACAAAGCTTGCAGCTGCATCACTACAGACTTTGCATACAGAGAACCCTGCTGCATTATTTAACAGGATAATATCTCTAGTTTATACCAGTCCTGTTTCTGATTCAAGTGCTTCATCTTTATAGAATTTCGATCAGTGACATCCTTTAGAAGAGGCATTTTGTGTCTATTTTCCTGCAGACCTTCCCTCTGCCCCAGGCAATCCAGTGGCCACCAGGAACACAGATACCTCAGTGGTTGTCACCTGGGGGGCTTCTAAGGATGTAAAGCACTTGGTTGGCTATTACATTGAATGTTGTGTGACGGGAACTGATGTGTGGATGCCTTGCAACAATAAACCTGTCAAGCAGACCAGGTGGGAAATGTTTGTTTTTCCTTAAAGCCACAGAAATTAGAATTGGTCTTGGGATATGTCCTACAGTTGCTTTCATAGTTTTGGGAAATCCATTTTAAGTGTGTATCCATTGAAAAAGAACTACCCAGAATTTGCACATGACCTTACAGCTGAATCCTAATAGGTATTCTTCCCCCAGAGGAGAAGTGTCCCTGGGCAGCCAGCAGAATATATCAATAAAATATACCTTGTTGAAATGTATTCCTTTCAGGTTTGTGTGCCACGGCCTCACCACAGGGTCCAACTACGTGTTCAGAGTAAAGGCGGTGAACGCTGCTGGATATAGCCAGAACTCCTCCAATTCTGATGCCATGCTTGTACAGGCTGCTATCTGTGAGTGCAACTTTTTAAAAACGATTTCTCCATTGTTCACATACCCTGTCATATTCGGCCCCGCTCTCCTGCCTGCTGGGATGGGTTTAAATAATTACTGACTCATTTAAATATTTAAAAGAGAACTCCTGCTGAAGAACTCCCTTAAAGGATGTATTTTTACTTTTACCACCACTTCACAATATAGCTTCCCTGAGCTGCAAACAGAAATGCATTTACTAAATTCTAATACAGCATGTGTCTGCATGAGAAAAAAGTCATTTCTAACTCTACATGCAACCATTTCCGCCCAATTTCTTTGTCTTCTTTAGGCAAAGACATCAGCTAATGTTTTAAGATTCTTTACTACATGTCAGTATTGATTTCTTTTTAACTGGATTTTGCTGGAGTTTTGTTCTACTGTTTGATAAGTCTTCAGGGAGCCTGTTGATGCATGACCAAGCTGAAGGCTAAAGCAGTGTGTTTTGAAACAGCATGTTCCTGTGGAGAGTCTCGCCTGTCTCCAGTAATTTTCTTAGAATGACACTTGCCGACTTTCTGCCCTTGAGAGTAAGTATTTTACCCAGTTAATCCACTCTCAAAACAGTGTGTTGCATTTGTGTGCGAAGCTCATAACCAATAGCTTTTGTACTTTTTGTGTGTCCAGAAAGTATTTGCCTCTTCACTGGTGTCTTATGATTTAAGATTACCTAAAAAGTGCAACAATAAATATCACAAAGATTAAAACACTTAGGCAATTAAAAAGTTTGTTGATTTATTCATTTATTTATTTTTTTAAATAAAAAGGTATCTCTAATCCCTTTTGTCTCACCACTATTGCTGACGGCAGCTGTACCTGCAAGCCCCACCAATGTGAACCTACTGGAAGCCGTGAAGGACTACATGGTTCTGGGTTGGACTGCACCCACTGACAACGGAGGAGCCGACATTAGAGGATACTTTGTGGATTACAGAACAGTGAAGGGGAACATTTATGGAAAATGGCACGAAATGAACCAAAAGGCTCTAACCACAACTTCCTATAAGGTAAGTTCATACAGAAAATGTCAAGCGGTTGATTTATTGTCCTGTTGTTCACAAGTGCAAACATCTTCATCACTGACTTGATTAGTTTAAAAGAGTGGCTTTGCGTAATCTGTATCTTGATCTGTTCTGCTCCTGTAGGCCGAGAACCTGAAGGAAAACTTCTTCTATCAGTTCCAAGTCCGTGCAATGAACATGGCAGGTGTGAGTAAACCCTCTCTGCCCACTGCAAGTTTGGAGTGCAAGGAATGGACCATTACTATTCCAGGTACAAGATTGTAGTTTGATAAGGGGAAAAAAAGATGATTGATTGCCTAACCTTTAATCTGATTCAGTGAAAATTTATCAGACATTTTGAGGAGTAATCTAACATCTGATCTGATTTAAGATGATAGGATTTAGTTCTTTCTCTTGCCTCATGCTAAGTACCTAATATTCCTCAGTCTTTTAAGAAATTTCTACTTAAAATAGGTATGTATTGTAAGAATAAGTATAAGTAAAATATTCTCCTGTTAAAGAAAAATTCTTCAACCAATACAACTTTTGTTTTTGATCTTCCAAGGACCCCCTGTTGGTCTCCATGTGATGGAGGTTCGTGACACCTCTGTTGTGGTCTTGTGGGAACCTCCTGTGTTTGATGGACGCAGCACCGTCAACGGCTACTACCTGGACATCAAGGAGGCGTCTGCAGGCGAGGAAGGCTGGAAGGCTGTGCATGAGAAGACCAACAAGGGAAAGTTCATGAAGGTAAATAAGATAAGCATAGTTAGATGAGGGAATGAAACATGTTGTTTTTAAGACCCTCCTTACTGACTTTTTTTGTGCTAAATTAGGTGACTGGGCTGACAGCGGGAACATCCTACGTCTTCCGTGTGCGTGCTCAGAATCTTGTTGGAGTTGGGAAACCCTCCCAAGATTTGGGTCCAATTCTGGCCCAGACTCGCCCTGGTGAGTGCGATTAATATTTAAGTTGCACATTTAGTCTCACTTGATTCTCGCACGTCAAGTTAGAAATATAGAGAAAAAACATATTGTTTGGTACAAACGCAAGCTTTGACATTTTAAGTTTGCAGTTACATACATTTCGATGATCTGTTGCTGAACTGACTATTTTGTTTGGTCTTATTTCTTTTAGGCACCAAGGAGATTTATGTGGATGTTGATGACAACGGTGTCATTTCTATGATTTTTGAATGCTCTGAGATGAAAGAGGGCTCAGAGTTTGTTTGGTTCAAGAACTACGAGGAAATCTCAGACACATCTCGTCTCACTATTGCCACCCAGGGCAGCAAGTATGTGTCCTCATTGTGATTGAATCCAACACACGATTCCAGCAAAAAGCTTATATGCACTTATCTTTGGCATGAATATCAGAATAATTTTAAGCTTTTCTACATGCATTTCAAATTTTCTTGATTTTGACTTTAAAATAAGGATTGATTGAACAAGCTGTCTTCAGTCCTCATAGTTTTTTTTTTCAACTGCTCACTGTACACATACTTGTTGAATAGGTTTCTTGTATAATTCTGGCTAGGTATTTGACTTCTTTGGAGAACTAGTAGAGCCCACTTAAATTTGCTTGTTGCTTGTTGATGGCTCAGGAGATTTTGAGGTCAAGAAGAATGCAAATGCAAAGAGACGATAAATCAAAAAGTAATTGATATATTTACTTAGTAATTTATATATGTACTTATGAAAATGTAGAAAATCTCATAAAATGTTGCCCACACTTTTTGTTTTTAAAACCCCTGGAGCTTTATTTGTTATTCTTAATCCATCCCTAAGATAAACTTATGGCATCCATAATTCTTATGTACATTATGAATGTTGGTGAACTTTTCACTGTGTTTCTCCAACATCCGACTGATCAGCCTAAATGAGTAAAGCTCCTTTGTTTATCTCACTTCCTATGGTTGTTGCCTTGTGTTTAGATCCAGAGCTATCTTTAACAGTCTCTCTATGGAGGATCTGGGCACCTTCTCCTGTATGGTCACCAACACCGAAGGCATCTCCTCCAGCTACACTCTCACTGAGGAGGGTGAGTCAGCCCACAGTCTTGGCAGTGCATACTTGTCTGTCTTACCCTGCTTTAACAGCTGCTTGATATTATTTTCATATCTTGTGTGTGTGGCTGACTGAATGGATATTATTCAACTTTTTTTTCCTGTCTTACTTTTTTCCTGTTTGACAGCCCTCCTGCGGCTCCTGGATCTTAGCCATGAACACAAGTTCCCTGGTGAATATTAAATCTTAGCTCAAGTATCACAAATGGAATTATTTTTTATTTATGAAGATATGAATTGGAAAAACAACTTATAGAGACAGTCTAAGATATTACTAACACTGCACAAAACTAGTCGTGTCATTCCTTATGTGCTTGGTTGTATTAAATGCTCAATTACCTGTTCAATGTTTTAGTTATTCCCTTCAAGAGTGAAATGGCCATGGAGCTGCTTGAGAAAGGCTGTGTGCGGTTCTGGGCTCAGATGGAGAAATTCACTTCTGCCTGCCAAGTGGAATATGTTTTCAATGATGTCATCATTGAGCAAGGAAAGGTAGGCATAAATGGAACAACAAATGCACATATTTTGTTCTAGTGAGCATTTGTGCTGAAATATGTGCATTTTTGTGTTTCCCTGTCTGCAGAAATACACAATGAAGTTCGACAAGTCCAGCGGCCTTATAGAACTATTTATGGACTCTCTGGAAGTCACCGATGAAGGAACGTTTACCTTTAACCTGGTGGATGGCAAGGCTAAGGGCACCACAAGTCTAGTGCTAATTGGAGATGGTAAGATCTCAAATACACAATAGACATCTGCAAATACAGATGGTTTATAACGACAGACGAATAAGGTACTTTGCAGGTAAAGCATGTGTCCACTGAGGGGCAGCAGATCATTCTTGATAAGTTCATCTATGATTTTAAAAAATGGTCTAGGATTGAATATGTACACTTTTTTATCCAGAATTTAGGGAACTACAAAGGAAATCTGAGTTTGAGAGAGCAGAATGGGTCAGGAAACAAGGTAAGGAGTAATGCTTTATCTGTAACACGTAAAGATTTTTGCTTATTGGTATTTTTCTTTAACTATTATCTGTTTCTAATAAACAGGTCCTCACTTTGTTGAGTACCTTGGCTTCACTGTCACTCAAGAATGTGATGTGCTGCTAAAATGCAAGGTGAAGCAAAAAACGTACAATGTAAAGCTACTAATATTACCCTTTTAATTCATGTACCCTTGTTGATCACCTCCTTTTTCTACAGATTGGAAATATCAAACCAGCAACTGAGATCATATGGTCTAAGGACAGCATTGAGATTGCAGAGGATGATGAGGATGCTGCGAAAATCGAGAAAAAGGACTGCGACCTGACCTTTAATATTGGAAAGGTCAGTCTGACGGTGTACCTTGTGAGGAGTTGGGTGTTCATGAGTTAAGAACTAAAATTGTAGTGATCCAGCTTTCATTTTAGAGCTTTACAAAATGTGCTGCTACTCATACACCTCTGACACAGAATAAAAGATCATTTTATATGTTTTTATAGATATATATTTATACTGTATATTCTCATAAGCACTGCTAGACTCAGAACAGCAAATATTTCTACTCAGAAGTCTGAAAAAACATTAAATTGTTACATTTTTTCTGACAAATGGTATCTTTTTCAGCCCAGATAGTTCCAGTCAGTCTTATTTATTGATTCATTTCAAACTGAAGTCATATTAAATTTGGATTTTACTGAAGCATTTGAACAGTACAGTATTTATCTGGGGTGGAGAGATTACACAATGTTCAAATCTAAAAATATTTCAAAGGAAAAACTGGACAAATTGGTTTGAATTTTTTGCAGTTTTCTTTATTACACAAACTGTGAAAGTTATATGTATAGGTTTAAATATGAACATGCAGCCCTATTCTTGGTTGAATATTTTAATTTTGAAGTTCTTCTCTCCCTGTTTGGTGCCAGCAAGCTTCTGGCACAATTTTGTATGGATATTTGACATTTCTCCAGAAGGCGTTTAGATTCTCCATACATACAGATACAGTTTTCAGTGATGGTTGAATGTGTTAATTTGGGAAGAGGTAATGGGTTTTCTATTCATTAACACTAAAACAAATCTATGGCGATGTAAGCTGGTCACTTTTGACAGCTTCCCCTTCATGACAGGTTTTAGTTCAGGAGACTACAGGTTTCTTTTGAATATCTTAACCAATTTCTGTTCATCTGAGGGTCATAAGCAGGAGGTAGGCAGAATAATGGTGAAGAGATTTCATGACAAAATAAGGATTAGACTTACATTCTGGGTAAAACACAGGCTGAGACCAACTGGAAGCCAAATTGAGAAAGAAATTGGCTTACAATAGAAGAATCCAACAAAAAGTGGTTGAGATCAAAAAGATTAAATTCTAGGACAATGACTACTGTTGCGAGGAACAGATGAGTAAAATAAAATGAGTGTGCCAGAGTTACTGAGGGAGAATGGCAACAATTACTGGGAAGGGAACACATGGGAAAATAACTGATCAGGAATTAATCTTTTATTAAACACAATAAAACACAGAATAAACTCAGAGCTCAGAACAACTTCCAAGGTCTAAAGATTATGACAGAGAAAGGCAGTTTTATGATATTCAACAATGATGTTGAGCTTAACCTTAAAGTGAAATGAAAGCTTCTATAACATTTTCCTTAAAACTCCCTGTTCAATCATGTTAAAACTTGTGGACTATGCTTTTCTTGATTGTTACAAGAAACCATACAATTAACTTAAATTAACTCTATAAATAATACAAATAAAAGTGGTAAATGATTCAGCCAATTTTATGCCAAATGTTTGGTAATGACAAAAAAAACAAAAACATGATTAACAATTTAAAATTTCTGAAGAAATTTTAAACCAAATAAATGGAGATGAAACTTGCTTAGAAACTGTAAACCAAATGTCAATGGAGGTTTATCTATATATTTTAGGCTGTAAGTATAATTTTGTTCCTCTATGAATTACAGAAAATCTATATTAATTTGTGGATTTTTGAAGAAAAAAAAAAAAAGTATATACAGTATTGCCTAATTAAACCACCGTGAAAAAAGAACAGTTCAAATGCATCATTAAAATCCAAAAATAAAAAAATATTTTCTGATAATGAGTTTATCCAATTTTCTGACTGGAACTATATATTGAGCCTACAGCATGTGGTCTATCTGTGTGTTTCATCCATTCATTCATTTCATCTCTAACTCTCAATTCAATGTAACTCCTCTGGTCACTTCAATTAAAGAATAGGTACTGCTTTTGTCAGACTTGTGATTTTTTTTGACTGAAGTGACTGAAAGTGCCAGAGAAGTTATATTGATCTGTCATCATAATTGTTCAAGCGTCACTCAACACCAAAGGGTTGGTGTTTTTGCATAAGCTCCGGTCAGTCACATTTGCATTGACTGGCTCATCTGTCTAATTCACAGTGGGTTATTAAGCAAGAGCAAAAGAAAGGAAGGAAAAAACCATCTGCAAAGGACGTTCTCCTGCCACCAAGGCCTAAAGTCTGGACATAATCTATCTGTCATAAGTTTAACCTAATGTCTCCATGTGTCCTCGTCGTCTTACCTTTTTCATGTTTTCCTCCATCATTTCATGTTTTATCGCCTGCAGCATCACGGGCGGCAGAAAAGCCTGGCTTTTCGGTTTACCTGGTCACTGTGTTCCTTTTATACTGTTGACTGTCTCGAGAATTATATTGTGTTCCACTTGATTTAATTTGGAAGGGGAATCATTATTGCCTTAAGGATACTTATGTGACTTTTCTAAAAATATTAGATCTCCAAGCAAGACGCAGGTATCTACGAGGTCTTCCTGAGAGACGAGAGAGGAAAAGATAAGAGCGCCTTCAATCTTACAGAAGCAGGTGAAGTACTCTTTGTGGATTTCATTAGCAAGGAATTAGGAGAAAAAGTGAAGATCTGTTAAAGTTACGTAAAAGGTTTTATTTTTTAAAAAATCACATGAATTATTGCTGTTATTTTCCCCAGGATACCAAGCTGTAATGAATGAGCTGTTCAGAGTTATTGGTAAGTGATTTTTCATGCTGAAGAACAACTCGTAAGGGAAACATGCAAAATGAGAAGTGCATCAGTGTGTGCAATTTTTTAAAATGCTCTGTCTAATTGTATGACAATTTTCTCATAGTTTCCACAGTGCGTTAAAGAAGAGACTGTTTTTGTTATTTTCCTTGCAGCCAATTCTTCCAGTGACATTCAAATTATGAGTTCTGAAAATGGCATCACCCTCTACTCCAATGTGACATATTATGATGAGAACCTGCGTGTCGGTTGGCTTCACAAGTATGTAAAATTGACATCATGGATATATTTCACAGCATTAAGCAGGAACTCTGGCCCACTGTATCAGTATCAAGGGATTGATCAACATACATCAAACTTTAACAGTTGAACATAATTTTGTGCTGCAATTTATTCATATATTTATTTACAACATTATGCTGTAAATACATACACTTTAGAAAGATTATTAAAATACTTTCAGGTTTATGTTGAGAAAAAAAGAGATCAGAACAAACCCTGTTTGGTTCAAAACATGTTAATTATTATAACATAGAATTGGAAAAAAAAAAAAGCTATTGTAGTACAGGGACTGAAGCTGACCACTAAAACTACCACATTTCAGTGTTCTGGATTTGAAATCTCGCTAAAAAGGCCGCCTGAAGCTATTTGATCTTTGTGCTCTGGATTTCTTGATCAGAGATGCCAAGCTTGCAGCTTCAGAGAGAGTTAAGTCCGGCGTCACAGGGGAGCAGCTTTGGCTTAAGATCAATGAACCCACAGAGAAGGACAAGGGCAAATACACCATGGATATCTTTGATGGCAAGGATGGAGTAAAGAGAGTCTTGGATCTGACTGGCAAGGGTAAGTCAAAGTTTTTAATCAATAAGAGACAATTACTCCATACAATTAGAAAAAAATTACATCCTATTTGAGTTGGCTTTATTAGTCTTGTTCTAATTATATTATAAATGTTATTTTTCTGCTTTGCAGCATGGCAGGATGCATTTGAAGAATTCCAAAGGCTCAAGTAAGTAAATAAACTAATCCAACTCCATTGTTCATTTGTGTAATTCTGGGTTTTGTATTCAAGGATGTTTATGTGCAAAAATAGTAAAAGTTGTCTCAAACCTACAATGTCCTTTGTGAACCTTTGAGACAAACACAGCACATTTCCCATTATTATGTAACTTAATTAATGACCCCAATACCATTTTTAGACACTTCTGACAATCTTTTGTCTCTTTCTTTCTTTAGAGCGGCAGCAATTGCAGAAAGAAGTAAGTTATTATTCTTTCTAATCGTACTGGAATTTGTCTTTCATAAAGTAATGTAACATTTCTCAGTTTAATTGGAACTCTTATGTTATGGATTCATACTCACAGAGTGATGTATTTCAAACATGTATTCCTGTTAATCTTGATGACTATGGTCTACGGCTACCAAAAACCTGAAATTCACTTTCTCTGAAAATTAGAGTAGGCTACTACATAAGACCAATGAAAAAAAAATGTTTTAATCTATGCATGTTGTTTTATAGTCATGTCTTGGCATTTGATCCTGTTTTTCTTGCTTAGACCGTGCTCGTGTTGTTGGAGGCCTGCCAGATGTGGTTGCAATCCAGGAGGGCAAGGTAAAGAAATTAAATAGTGTTAACTGCAAACACACTATTGACCTCTGTACATCAATGTTTCATTTCTTTGAGTGCCTCCTTCCTTTGAAATCTGATAAACGCTTCTGCCAAAGGCATGTCTGTAAAACCTGCAAAAAAAAAATTATCCTTTCTCTCTCAGTCCCTGAACTTGACTGGCAACGTGTGGGGCGAGCCCGCGCCTGAGGTGTGCTGGGTGAAGAACGACAAGGAGCTGGTGTCGGACGACCACTACAAGCTGAAGTTTGAGCATGGCAAGTTCGCCAGCATCACAATCGCAGCCGTCACCACAGCCGACTCTGGCAAATATGCCCTCGTGGTGAAGAACAAGTACGGCAAGGAGGCCGGCGAGTTCACTGTCAGCGTGTACAACCCTGACGAGGAGAGCAGAGAGGATAAGAAAGACTAAATGTCAGGAAGAAAATGGAGACAATTTGCTGAGCTGTCTCTAAATAATGTTACCAAGGCACATGCTGGTGCAATAAAGCTGTTAAATGAATACATTCATTTTCATGCCTCTTTTAGTTGTTTGGAATGAGTTCAGTCATGTTGGCTCTATCAGTAGTTGAATATTAATATTGCAAATAGAAATAGTCTTATAATTCAATTAAGGTATTACTTGGCTTACCTCTGAATTTTTAACTACCTGTCATAAAGCATATATAGCAATAAATAGCAGCAAGAATTAAACGTTGGCCAATGAAAGACTGGAGATATTTGACAGGGATCAGCCTGTTTAATGTTTCATCTCGGCTGTTTGGATGTCATAAACTCTCTGCAAGCTACAAGTGCAAGTCATGTCAGCAATTTGTGATGGAGGTACAGAAGTAATGGCACTGTGGCAACAACCATTGCAGGAAAATACTTAGTCATTTAAAGTGATCTTACATCCCCCATAAAGCTCAGCTCAGATCTGACTGGAATTCTGTTTTGGAGGCTGTTACTCATTTGTTCCCGTGTGTTTCAATACAGAATTTCTATTGAAAGAGGAAGGAATGCAGAACTTCAGGTACAATTAAGTCGAAGTATGTGATAAACTGTCTTGTAACATTTGATTGGAGGTTAAGACAATCTTATACAAGTTAAACAGGCTGCCTCTCGTTAGAGTTTTTCTCATAATGCTGCTGCATTGACTTTGGAGATCTTTCAAAATCTCAAGTTAACGTCCTCATTTTAGTGAAAATCTTTGTGTGTTGCTCCAACAGTTGCCCTAAGCAGTATATGCCATACACTGGCATACAG
>CAEGAG010148979.1:0-50266 GCA_903067065.1 Brachyrhaphis terrabensis
GCTGGAACCGGAGGTGGCGCCGGCCTCGGAAAAGCAGGAGGCCCGGTCGCCGGAGACGCTGGAGCACGGACTGGAGCCGCTGGAACAGGGCTCCGAGACGGCGCCGGCCTCGGAGTCGCTGGTACCGGAGCTGTGGCTGGAGGTGATGTAGGACCAGGCTGGGGAGGTGGAGTGTTGCCAGCCATGACGGCCAGCCTGGTCTCACGCTCCCACTCTACCTCCTTCTGGAGCTCCACCAGCTCCGGTAGCGGAAAGCGTGGAACCCAATAGTCCAACAGGAGACCGAGGCGAATGGCGATCCCCAGGCGACGGCAGGCGGCTCTGGGGTTTATCTTGGCCTCAAAAAACTCCTGGATGGTCTCCGTTATTTCTTTTAACTCCTCTGGGTCCATGATGTTTAGCAGCGTGCCTCACCTTGTTATGGTCGGGTCCTTCTGTCATGAAATGGTGTAGGTGAGGTGGTGAGGCAGACGCTGGAGACCCAGGTAAGATGAAAAAATGATGATTTAATGAAAAATAATATATAAACAGTCCAACAACCGAGGCAGCACTGCAGAGCAGAAGACGAGGCTCAGCACAGGTAGCGCAAGGCAAACGAATGGACTCAGGGACAGACTTAAACAAACGTTGACAAAACTTAGACGAGCATTGACGAGGACCCGACAGAGAACAAAGACAACGGAGGGACTAAATACACAGGGAGGCAATCAGGGATACAAGACACACCTGGGATCAATCGAGGGGAGACAGGACAACAAGGAGAGCACAGAGACACAGAACTAGACATGAACTAAACACAGAAAAACACAGAAAAACACGGATCATGACACATCTTGAACATTGAATGATATCCACATACTGTAGAGCAGTGTGTTCTGCCATCCAGATGTTGTCTTTCTCAAGAAGAACCCATTTACTTAAGCAAAAACACATTCTGCACATATTACAAATGATGTCCTCGCTGTAAATTAGGCTTAAAGTGGTCCAGGTGTCATCCACAGACAGTAGTTAATGTGTTACGAGCAAAACGCTTTGCAAAAGACAAAAAGTTTTAAAGTCCCCTTTAAAAAGCAAACTCCGGAAAGCATTTATCTTAAACTACTCCTCAATCCTTATCACCTACAAACTTTTACAAAAGGTGATATGATGTGAATGTTACTTTATTTCAATCTACATAATAAATCGCTCAGTTTCAATTCATTTGCATTATTACACATAAACAGAGTAGTAAAATTTTTCGGACTCACGTTAACACAGTGACACGGGTCAGGTGCTGGTTCATTTCAGGCTCATAATCCCATATCAAACCCGGGTCCTTGTGTGTGAAAGTAGATTTACTCATTCATTCGAACACACACAGGAACAAGAACGCAGATTGAAAGTGAGATAGCCACCCGCAGTGCTCCATGCTCGACTGGATGCACTACATGCTTCGCAGCAGGAGGTATGAGTCAAACTTTTCAACAATGCTTCATTGGTGGGCCACTGGGGAATTTGTCAGACTTATCAGCTGTGCAATCTAAAACACAGACGCAGTCAGCGACATGCAAAATGCCTTAAAGAATGAGAGCTGTCAATGAGAATTACTTCTGCTGAAACAGTGAAATGTAAACATTGCATCTATTCATATTCAGACAAGGCCATTCTATTCAGTAGAATGGTCTTGTCCAAGTACTGACCTGAATGCAACTGAAAACTTTCTATCGGTCTATCATATAAAATCCCTGTGAGACACTTTGTAGTGTGTGGTTGTGTTTAACTTGCTTACTACCATTGCCGTTACCTCTTTATGGGCTGTCCAGCAGGCGTGTGTTCCACCTCATATCCTTGGCGGCGAAGCACATCAATAACTGTGTTGTTGCCAAGAAAGTGACCTGCAATCAAGAAATTAAACTCATGACTCCCCTTTTCCGAAGCTAATAGTGAGGCATTAAAGCTACCAGAAGCAGGACATTTGATATAAATGGCTGCAGAGTACAGTAGAGTATAGCAGGAACAAAGCAATTAGGTCTGGAAGACTCAAGACTGCAAGAATGTAACATGGAAGGAGACAGGAAGGACCCAAGGTAGAGGAGACATTACAGTCATGCAACAGTAATAATATCAAATGTAAACACAATAAATTCAAAATAAAGGGCATAATTCTTAATGTCCATGTCTTTGTTACTTTGAAAATGATAAACCAAAAAGTTTTAGTGGTTTATTGTGTCCAATTAGCTACAATTTGCCTCCGATTTTGAAAAGCAAAAAAATACTTAAAGGTTAGGGTTATATTTAATGTCCTCATCTCTACTCCTTCTTTTCTTCGCCAACCATTTTGATCTCTCCATTCACAACCGTACTAATCTTTTCCATCCCCTCTACTTGCCTGTCCTCTCTTTCTCGCTGTGACCCTCTCAGCTAGGTGAAGTGGGGCCATTGAGGCTTCAGGTTGCCATGTCAAGAGGTCTCCATTCTTCCTCTCATTCTGACAAAAGGGAGCAGTGGCCTATTGTTTAGGCCTGCTCAGCCGTGGCACCACGAAGCTGTGTAAACAATGAACCCCAGCACTTTAATCTGGGTCAGAGCCACCGATAGAAACAGGCTAGCCTGGATGCACTATAGGTGCCATGTTGCTGCCACCATGACTTGGAAAAAATGTTTTCACATATGAATGAATATGCAATATATGCATCAGTTGGAATTAGTCTATAAGATGTATATACTCCCAAATAAAAATAGAGATCAGAATGAATCAAAGGGACAAAGTTTTACAGCTTGCTTTTATTTAGAAGCAGCTTAACAGCTTAACTCTTCAGCTTAACACTATTCAAGCTCAAGATTTATTTAAGTCTACATCACAGGACTGAGGTGGGTTAAATTGTGCTGCTCGACACAATGTAGGGGAATGGAAAGGTTTGTGGACTTCAAAACTTCAGAGACTCATTAGTATACACACAATAACATGCCTACATCAATATACAGATATATGCAAATTTTCAGGACGTACCACGAGAAAAGTATCTTTAGTGGGAGAGCAGCAAAAATAAGTGTTTTTTGAATCTTTGAAAAAAAATATATATATACATATTATATATATTATCTTTTGAGAAAAAATAAATGAATGTAAAGTATAATTTCAAAATAGTGGGAGGGTTTTATGTGCCCAAGACATCACAAAAGCAAGTAAATTCAAACTTAGTAAGACACTAAATGGTAATTTGAAACTAAAAGACGTTACAGAAAGAGTTCTATAGCTATAGTCTTGAAATATTTTTTTAGATTCACAGAAACTGATGAATTGTTAAAAGTCCAAGTATAAATCTGATTCATTGTATATACTAAATTTAGAATTTAACAATACTTTCTCAAACAGATAATCTGCATTTATTTTAATGCAAAATGACTTTCTCAGAGGTTATGTAATGTTTTCAGTACCTTACTCCTAATTTGCGGCTAACTAAAATTGTGCCCTGCTGGTTTCACATATGGCTTCATTACAGAGCCATTTTTAGACTAGTTAATTCACGGCATCAAACAGACAGCAGATAAAAATGAAAAAAAATAAATAAAAATTCAACATTCAATATTATCTAATGTGAAATCACAAAGCTATTTTTTTTATCTGAAGTTTAATGCATTAGTTACAGAAATTTTCCACCTTAAGCTAAAAAACGTGTTTCTCTGGCCCTGCTTTGGGCTCATGGCATAACTTGCACTTGATATTTATTTACAGCCTCTCACTGGAAACAGACCTGCAGCCCTGCAATTTACAGCCCCGCACAGTTTTGGGCGTCCACATCTGGAGTAATCTGGAGCAACATCTGACATGTATTTCCACTGATTATTTACTTAGGCTTATTTCATACATCTTAAATCGATGAAATTGGCCAGGGATATTTGCACCAATGCACAATATGTTCACTGTATGCCTTTTAAGTTGCACCAAGAGAAGGGAGATGGTGGAGATAAAGATACGAGACAGACCTGAAAGCCTTCATTCACCGTGGACTCTCTTCATCCAGAAACATGAAATGGAGCACTTAGTAAGAGAGGCACAGATTAGGTCATGTGTTGCTTGGAAAAGCTTAATTTTAATAATGTTTGGTCCAATTTCCTCTAACGCGATCAAAACAGGAAAAAACTATAAATAAGTTTTACACCAACACACTATAGTTTGAGAAAGTCTTTATCCTCATTGCCTCTAATATTGAAAGCTAATCACTGATTATGTCAAATATATTTTAGAGGCAACTGTTGTTTTAGAAAAGACCTATAAGTGTGGATTAGTCATAAATAAGCAAGGCAATTTAGCAGTGCAAGAAAATTTAAGAAATTGCAAACCAGTCTTAAAAAATATGTTAACGGGAATAATAAAAGTTGAAAATACTAAAGGTCCAATATTACGATTTATTTTAGACACCGTGGTATTACATGCTCCGCCAAGATAATTGTTTCAACTCACACACTAAAGAGGAATGCCATTAAGAAAGACTTTAAACAAAAAACAAACATACTGGCTCATGATGATGTTGGAGAACATATTAAAAAAAACTTATATGCCTAGAAATGATCTCAATTCATTCGCTGGCTTCCAATTATCTGAGCTTGTATTATAGATTGTACAGGTTCAAGAGTAAAGTCAAACACACCTTGTCTGTCTTTAAATTGAGCAAACTATGTTTTACTACTCCTCACACCTGTACTTAGAGCTGTGCAAGAGGAGAACCACAGAGGTTCTTCTTGTCAGGAAGACGTGGAATTGCTGCAATCAGAGGCTCAGATTATTAGAACATATGGAAAGTCTTAAATAGTGTTCCTTTTCCATAGTCTTCAATATTTACACTACAGCTTGAAACCAAGACCAGAGCAGCAGTTCTCATAACATTACAGCATGCTGGATAAACAAACGCTATAGTCAGTACTGAGGCCTTTCCACCCCATACAGACTTTTCTTGCTGTTTATGTACACATTATGTTCTGCTAGTCAGTAGACTTCAGCAGCCTGTCGTCATCACCTCTGTCCACAAAAAGAAACCTTCTATTGAGGTAGATAACCATAAGGTGTCACCATGCTGTGGAGCATAGAAAGACAAATGAAGCCTATGTAAACTATTGTCAAAGGTAAAAAAAAGAAAAAAAAAAGGACTGAGACTTTTGTGATCCAATGTTTCATAAATTATGTAACAAAGCTTTTCTTTTTTCTTTTTTTTTTTTTTTCTGGAAAACCCCAACACTGACTTGTAACAGCCAAGTAAAACCTCAGGGTGTTCAACTGTCAAAGAGCGTCAACCACCCATAAAAGTGACAGTCATGACAAAGACAAATACGAGGAAAATTACTGGTTATTCACTGGCACAAAAACAACACAGCTTTCCTTGTGTTTATCAAACAAGGCCAGCTCTGTCTAGAAATGCAGGCTTTGATAATATGACTTTTTTTTTTTTTTTTTTTCAATTATCCATGATTTACTTATAATGTTATTTGTACTTGATGGGCACATAATTCCTTCAAACAATAAACATAACCATCATCAGTAATCATTTTGGAGGTTGTTTGAAAAGAACACAAACCCGCAGGAAACAGTGTGAAAGATTAAAGACTTGTGGGACAGTGGGGGGCTTAGCCACATGGGGTGATATATCTAAGTAAGACTTCACTTTATATCTCTTACAAATAGTTCATATTTGGCCAGAAAAATTCTCAGGCTTATCCATATAAAGTGACACTAAACACACAGATATGGCTTGGTCATCAGACTGGTATGACTGCCCACATGTCAAGAGAGTTATTTACTACAAATGTATCAAACTGGCTCTAGCATGCTCTTAGTATTTCTACCCAAGCAACTATGACAAACAATCTACAATAATGCCACTAATAAAAACAATGCCATGGCCATCCCTTGCAAATGAAGGTATGTATTTGGTGAATGCATTTAGAGTGGGGTTGAAATATATAGTGTATTGCTCATGCTGACAACGAGAAGCCCTGGGCAAACTTAGCCACGAGGAGGAGCAGGAGGGAAACTTGTAAGCAGTGTCTTGAAGAGTTTATTGTTTTACAATAGTTGTAGTGCCAGACATAAAAACCTGCTTAATGACTTGCAGTGAACAGAGGGAAACATGCTGGTTTTAGATTTCTGAGAATAATCTCTTTTGATTGAACTCGCAGAGACCGCAGGACATAGTGTTGCACCTGGATAATTCCTCAATAGAATACAAATGTATTTTCAAAATACTGCAATACCACATGAAATGAGCTAATTCAGACTAGACCAAAGCACACACAGACACACGCACGCACACAAATGTATATGTAGCCTAATGTTTCGCATAACCAAGGATCAGGGCAGATTGAGAAAGGAGCCAAAAGGCAAGTTTTTCATAATAAGACGCAAAAGCCACAATTCCATCACTGTTCAAGAGTACATAGAGTCGTTTCATCTTGCATTTGTCCTTCATTTGTGTAAAAATGTCAAATTGTGGTCTATAGACTGCAACAAGGGTAGCACATGTTTGCTATTACAGGCACCAACAATCTTTACAACTAAACAGAATATGAACAAATCTTGTAGAAAGTAAAAGGATTTGCCTGGAACCCATTATGATGATGTAACTTGTTGTCATTTTGGTCTTTATTTAAGAGTCCTCAGCATTCTAAATTCAGATAATATGTATATAAGGATATAGAAGTTCAACCAAACTACTGTCTAAGCTTCAGTAAAACTGTTTTTGAAACACCAACATATACTGGACATGGTTTTGAAAGTAAGATGCCAATGATAAGAATAAGTCCCAATAAAATATGGCTTTGACATGACTGTGAGAGTTTAAAAGATAAGCTGTGCTGATTATAAAAAGTACACAAAACCTATGCCTCAGTTCCACAAAATAAGGATTATTTATTCTAAAGAATGATAATATTTCAACTAACACCAAAACTATCTTTCAGTATATTTCTCTCAAGCAGACCGTGACTCAGAAACTGGCCACCCTCAATAAGGTATTGCTTTTTTGTAATATCGATACCGATCTCCATTTGCTCCATTTTGAAAGCAGATGGAAAATCTGAGAAGCATCAAGAAGGCAGGCAAGAGGGTAAAAAAAATCAGGAGACAGAATAAAGATAAACCCATAAACACAGACGGGATAAGATGAACACAGATTTCTAAAGTCAAGACAGGAAAAAACAGAAGTAGAGACAATCGGGATACCAAAACAAGCAAAGGAATGCTAAGTTCTCAGATGACAAATTTTGATAACACAGGATAAGAGCATCTTGGCTCCAACTTTAAAAATGAACAGTTAAGATTATTTAGTATGTTTTCATGTGCCATCCAAAACACAACTTAAAAAAGTTGTATTGTTAACTTGTACTTCTTGCAATAATTTTAACTAACTATTTCTTTGTCTAAATCTTTGCTACATGAATTATAAATCCCAAAAATAAGAAGCACAACATGAACAACTCATTGTTAAAATACATTTTTGTGGCATAACATCTGTAACTATAAAGTCTTTCATCTTACCCTTTATTTGTTTGCAATTTATATAATGCTGAGAATGTAAACAAATATTTTTAAAATCTATCTTTTTGAAATGTATTATGGATTCAGAGAGTGTATATTACCATTTTTTTCCCTTGCAAAACAGAATTAAGAATAAAAAAAAACAGAATTAAGCTAAACTATACTGTCTAACACAATCCATTACAGGCAAAGGCAGGTTACTGGTGCCAGATAATTTAAAGTTTCCAAACTTTAATCATCAAGTATTGCCAAAATATTTCTTAAAATCACACCAAAATGATTGACGAGTTACTTCCTAAGCTAATAAATGTTATGCTGAGCCATTCAGCTGTTTGTCATTTTGATGAGACGGCAGAGAAAGTGAGAAAGTGTGCTGAAGAAAGTGCTTTAAAATGATTGTTTAGAATAAATGAGAAACAAGGAGCATGAGAGGTCTGTGGTATGAGGCTGTTTTTAAATAAGTTCACATGGAAAATTTGCGGTGGCTCACAGCACTTTGGAGCCGTGTTAGGGTTTACATCTGCCAGCCTAAAGTAGACTCTGCGCTCTCTGTCAGTGCGGTCTTTGCTTTTTCTCCCGTTTGTTGCAAGGAAATTATTGTGACTGCGCACACAGCAGTTGAAACATGACTGCTGTACGACAAGTTTGACAATTAAACGTGAGTCCATCTGGTGTATTGAAATGGATCTTTGCCAACTCTTAGCTGCTAAAATAATTACAGCAAGTACACCGAGGGACAGTCTATTGACTAAGGCAATACCAACAAAATATAAACAGTGTGAGAGCAAACTTTTCTTATTGTCATTTAGGGTCATTTTTTATCTGCTTACTAATGCTTGTGTTTTACCTTTAGACATTCAAAAGTGTAAACCTGGACTTTCAGAAATTTATACATTACTGTGGATGCGCAAGTCTTTATAATTTATAATTAGGGATGTCCAAATTTAATCCCCAATATTTTGAAACGATATATAAATCATAGTCGGCCACCTAACTTCACCCTTGATATCTTTTGTTGAAGAACTGACTGATATTTGCTTTTCTATCTGTTTGCTGTACACCTAGCTTTAGCCAAAAGCTGTAGGGTTACATTATGTGATGCCATGTTTTAAAAATCACGGCAAAGTATTGCACTAAAAGTATTCAAAAGTGCTTGGTAGGAAATGCATTACTTTGTCAATTTAGCAAATCTGGGATTTCTCTGATAATCTATGTTTTGTTGTCCTTTACACTGATATTTGTACTGAGAAAAATAAAAAATAAAACTGTTTCATTCTAAAGATATGGGTTTCTCTAGTTGCTTTTACTTTAAATCAGAGCTCTGCATCTATGTCTCACCTTTCATCCTAAATAAGTGACAATGGGAATTATGCAGAGTTTAAGTGTTTAAGTGTCTCACATTATCAAGCTAAAAAGAGACAAAGCTAACAGTAATAGATACCAAATACAGTTTAAAAAAAGGAGTATTTACTGGGGTAAAATCATGTACCTATCTTTATTGAGAAAATTAAACAGAGGAATTACATAGAGAGGCAAAAAACTTTCCACAGCAATGCATAGTTTGATGTGATGGATTGCCTTGCATGTCTTTGCTGAGTGCTTCAAAACACACAGGTATAAATACTAATGAAGAACAAGCTCGATCATATGATATTCATTCTTCATGTAGGACAAATTCACATTCAGAATGATTTAAAATACAAAATAAACTGGCACAGATGAATTTTGCCTGTAGGCATGGATTACATTGGCAACAAGGTTTGTAACTCGCACTAAAGTTTGATTAGGTTCATAATATCCCATGTGTTCATGCCAAAGAAAAATAAATCTTGACTCTTGTTTTGCTACATAGCAGGCGTAATACTGAGCAAGTTATGCTCTATAAACAAAGACCATGTTCTTATACCTTCAGTATGTACAGTTATAACATCAGGATTACCCTGTCAATAGGTGATTAACCATCTATACACATGAGTAGAAGTGATGGTGGTTGGCTTTAGGATGATTAACGGGGGAGAAATGTAGAATAACACATTTTTGGTGCACATCATTATTTTTGGCTTTTCAAATGCTGTTTCTTATCTTTGCTTGTGTCTGCTGGCTAATCTCACATCTTTAAACCCAAATAAAACAGCTTGAATATTTGTTTGAGCTGGCGGTGCTACACAGACACAATGTAGTCTACAAGCCGGCACAGCAATGTTTAAAGGGGTCATGAGCCAAGATATCAATTTGTCAAATGGGTCTGGGTAGCAAACACAACACAGACACAGCAGGGATACAAATGAGGGTTATTCTGAGGCAACTAAATAATGCTTCACTAATTTTTACCAAAATCAATTTTTGCCATCATTTAGATTAGGATTAGGCTGTCAGTTGCAAATTTCTTGACGATGATAACTCTTGTTTTGTTTTGTTTTTCTTTATATGATGTGTTTGAATGTATTTCTGCAGTTTCATACTGTAGCTGCAAAAATGGCTTCCTTTAAAATAACATGCATATCTCTGCAGACCTCAGATTTTGTTCCTCCTCAGTTCCTCCTCAGCCTGTCAACTGTCTCCATCCAAAAAAAAAAGGATAGCAATGGGAGTCGGATGCCCTCTCACTTTTTTAAAAAGCATTCCACACAGCGCTTCCATCTAAAACATGTGGCTTAGAGAGCAATTTTGTGCCTGTTTAGTTTGATTAATCTGCAAGCAATCTTGTTGTCGTCCCAGAAGGCCTGGATATCATCTGTGTTTTAGGTCTAGGTCATAAGTAAAAGCAGATCCTTACAAAGGAGTCTTGTAATTCCCACAGGCTCTGTTTTTGATGGTCAATCTACCCCTATTTAGTGTTCTGTCAATGATTTTCTTATTCACCAGGCAGATTTTGCTGCTAGACAACTACCTTTGTCAGTTAACCATATGTTATCCCAACTACGTTTGTCATCAGTTCTCTTTATTTGCCAACTAAACAAATCCATCCAACTTATTCCTTGGTGCAAATATATTAATATCATGGTAGAAAGTGGTCATTTCTAAACAACCTAAGTATCTGAAAAAGCTTTAAAGAAGAGAAAGCTGCATTGTTTCAATGACGTGTTGCAATCATCTCAAAAGACCTTTCATAATTTCATCATGATGCCATACCAAAACAAATCATTACCTACCAGCAAGTACAAAACACTGTAGCGACATGTTCTTCCCAAATCTTCAGATGTCAAATGAGACATTATGCAGTCATCATTTTTCTTTATACCAATTACCACGGATTTCCAACTTCAGGGGTTGTTTCAGTGATTTGACTGTACACTCCCAAAATTTGACTTCTGAGTCCAGATGTTTGCCAGAGTAATAAAATGTCTAATTTCCTACACTATGCAGGCACAATATAACTGCAAATGAGTTTGAAATATCACAGAAGAAATCTGAGATGGAATGAAAATGGATTTAAATCCAGATAGTTTTTGTGTTCTGTCCAAACAGTCAATGAAATCAAACTCATTGTTCATGGGTGGTTAGAGTAATATGTTGAGTTTTAGGAGGTTTCACATAATCATTTACGGTGCAACAACAGTCTTTCCATACGGTAGAAGGCACAGTTGTCCTATTTTTTAAGTTTGGATGCCTCTTTCCTGGAAGGATTCATTCATAGAGTTATTGCTACCATTACATATGTACTCTTACATAAAGCTATTATTGTTGCTACAGCTGACATTGGGTTTGTTTCTGTTTCTGTTAAGAAACATAACTCCTGACTCGATGTTTCAGAGTTTAGTTGTGCCTTTTCTGAACAAAACCATCAAGAAAGAAATTGCTGGCATTTCATTTGTAGACTAATTATTTTAGTTCTCATAGAAGGTAGCCCTGTCTCAGTCCTCTTGTATTCTATCTGTGTATTTTCTATTCTCCCAATCTTCAGTTGGTCGTGGCAGGTTGTACCTCATATGGAGCCTGATTGCCAAATAGGTTTCTTCCTGTTGAAAACAAGTTGTTCCTCTCTATTGACATCACATACATGTTCAAGAAAAGGGAATTCTATAAAGTCCACAACTCAGTCAGCTGAGTCCCTCCTGCTTTTACAAACAGACAATAAATGATCAGTTGAACTGTATTGCATCACATTATACCTTGGATAGAATTTGACTGTGTATAATTATATCTGAATCTGACTTAATGATTTGATTTTACTGGAATGGACAGAATAGACCAAAAGTGAAACTGGACTTAATATTTTTTTTTATGGTTGATTTAATGTATATATGCACTTAATTTGGGGAATGAAAAATAAAATAAATGCAAGTCCTAAAAATATACATAATACTTCATGGAACAATAACATTTGATATGTGAATGAACCTCCATAGAAGCACAAATACTTAAGTATCAGAGAACTAAGGGATAATATATTTCTTCGTATCTCCTTCCCCTCCAGGCAGAACATCAGTCCATTTTATGTTTCATCCTCAAAATGAAAGAGGACAACCTCTTCATAACAAGCCCCATTTCAAATCATCAATAGATGGACGGCTGCTCTCCTGCTTAATATATAATTTTCCTTCTTCTTTTCCCTTTCATATGGTAGTTTGGTATTTCTGGTCCAAATGAAAGTTTGGCCTCCGGGCAGGCACATAAAGAGCATGTTCCAGGTGGATGAGGAAATACTGCTGGGTTTGAATAGGGTCAGGGGTGAGGAGTTCAACTCTTTCAATAAATCACAGCAAGATGTTGTGACAACTGAGAGAAGAAGTGTGGGCTGTATGAAATATGTCTTTTGAGAACAGACACTGGGGCCTCAAAACATATGAGAGCAGAGAAATGTATATATTTAGGAGCTTTTCACTTAGGAGCTTTACAGGCAGTTAGTTATCCAAAGTGGCTGACAGGTTTATCTTCCTTTTATCCCTCTTTAAGGGGGAAGCGGTAGGCTGATGACACATTACAGATGCTCCTGATTTCTTATCTTTCTGGTCAAAGATTTTCAGCTTTATCTGAGCTGCATTTGGGATTGTGAATATGACTAAAACTAAGATTAAAAACTCCAGAAGAAAAGCAAATCTGCTTATCTTTTCTTGTTGCACAGAATTACATATCTTGTTCTTGTGTTATATATATATATAGTATATATATATACTGTATATATATACATACATATAGACCGTCCTCTAACATTTGGCTAAAAATACAATACATACATACAATACCTTGCAAAACCCTTCATGCCTCCTATACCACCTTGGGTTAGTAATTGTCCAAATAGTGCAAATCTTGTGGGTTATGTTTTCACTAGCTTTACACATCTAGGGACTGAAACATTTGCTGATTCCCGTGCAGGACAGATCAAGTTCATTCAACGAGTTTCTTGAAAACACATTTTTCAAATCTCACAATTAATGGGATTTAAGTCTGGAAAAGGACTGGACAACAGCTTTCATCTAGACTATTGCATTTTTGCTTTGACTGTAGATTCTTTCACTTGAGTTGTGGATTTCTGCAGCTCCTCCAGAGTTCTTGAGTGGTCCTTGGATTAACACGTTCCTTGCCCAGACGGGCGGATAAGGTAAATGGCCATGTCTTGGTAGGTTTGCAGTTTTGTTAATGTCTTTCAATTTACTGATGATTGATTGAATAGTGACTGAGAAATCTTCAAAGGTCAGGATCTTGTTTGATAAATTAACTCTGGTTGCTTTAAACCTTCCCACAACTTTATCCCTGACCTGTGTAGTTTGTTTCTTGGTTTTCAAGATGCTGTTTGTTCACTAATGTTGTCTAACCAACGCCAGAGGCCTTCACACAACAGCTGTATTTATACTGACATTAAATTTCACATTGCTGGACTCTGGTAGCTAATAGCTGACTTTTTAGGGCAGTTGGTTGTATTGGATTTTATTTGGTATGTCAAATTAAAAGGGGCTTAATAATAATTATACAGACATTTATTTTTAAATGGTTCTCCAACTTACAGATGTGCATGTGGAGCTCTACATTGGCCTATAACAAAAAACCCAATAAAAGATCTTAAAGTTTGTGGTTGTAACAGGACAAAATATTTTTAAAAAGTATAAGGCGTATGAATAATTTTGCAAGACACTATTATAGAGAGGATTCTATCAGATTGGTTTGGATGTGCTAAAACCTGATTGCTCTGTTTTGAAAGATATGAATTCAGTTCTTGAATAGCCAATTGAATTTACAATTTGCCATTAGACAAAAAAGTACAGTAACAACAAAATAGATTGTACTCCAGTAGCAAAAATTCCCTTTGCTACAGTAATAAAAGTTAAATAAATCTTTTGAAATAAAACATTCCAACATAAAGGTGTCATTCAAACTTAAATCTGGGAGGCAATCCAGGTTTGGCAGACGCTTCAGTCCCTGCCTGTCGCTGTTTCCCCACCCAGTGTGTATGTGTGTGTGGTGGGTCTGGTCTGCATTTTAATGGAGCTGGATGACATGTGTGTACTCGTGTCAGCGACTACCCCAAACAGTTGTAAACTGGCTGTTTATGAGGGTGAGGTGCTGTGGAAAAACAGCACTTTTTTGAGTTTCACACCATCTGGGAAAGAAAAAACACGAGAGAGACAGAGCACAGCAGCTACAGACAAGAGGGATTCGGGCCAGGAATGAAGCAAATTCAGACTGGATATTACGCTTGGAAATTTAATGAAGAATGTCTATTTATTAAATTATGACTGTCTCGCATACAATGAAGACGGAACCTAATGCATCATAGTTTGTTTATTTTTTTAAATATGCATGTTGACTGGTCTAAGAAACTGACTCTGTACCAGCTTTCACAAATATTCAAAATCCTGCATGATATCCTCAAAGTCTTGGAAATCCTACTGACTTAGGACCAGAGCAAAAGAAACACTTCAATTATTTAAAATAATTCCAATTGTGCATGAATATTTTAAGATTTAAACATTCAAAAAAAAATCAAAAGATGTACATTTATTTCAAGTTTGTTAAAATAAAAACAAATAAAAAGTGACTTTATGGTGTTCTAAAAAGTGGTTTCCAGAGTTTCTATTCCAGTGTTGGTTTTTGCATTGCTCTGCATCCATATTTAACCTGAAATCAATTTTTCTTATCCTAAGATTGTTGATACACTCATATTGCGTAAATTAAGAGAAATATATAGCTGTTGTACTGGTGGAAATAAAGCAAGTGAAAATCATTCTCATGTGTTTATCTCAACACAAAACAAAATAAATTATCTTCATAACTGTTTTCATAATTTATCTTATTAAATACTGACAAGAAAATAGCTACTCACCTAAACCTTTCCATAAATACTACAATAATTACAAATGTTTAGAAAATAAAAGCCTCACTTCACACTGAAAATGAACAGTGGCACATTTTCAGTGTGACTGTATGTTTTTAAGGTAAAAGAATAACTTAGAGTGGGATGTATTACTTATATTAAATTACCAAAGACAAAAAGAGGAATTTTAACATATCTTAAAAATAAATAAAGAATGCATAGTACTTGCATTTTAATGTAGTTATCCAACATAGTATTAGAAAAATGTACGTGACTAGGGACAACACTTTTAATTTCCATGTTTCATTTTAAGGTGCTCTTCCAAGGGAATTCCTCTGAAGCATACAACTGTTACAAAACACATGATTTGATTTTTTTTTTTTCTTCTGGCAAGCATTAGTTTTTAGGTCTAAACACTAGTTCAGACCTAAACTTGCACCATAGTTTTTATTTTAACTATGGTCATGGCCTATGTGGCTTGATGTTTCACATTTTAGATAAGTATCAGATAAGTATTTTCTCACTCTCCTGTGCAAAGCTACACACCAGAAGTCAGAGAGCTCTGGGAAATTTCATGTCATCTTCTGCCTAGAGCCAGGTCAAAGTCCAAGACATCCATCTGCTACAGTCTACCCGAAGCACTAAACAGCTCACCAACCAAGAAGTATTCACTTTAGAGAGCTCCAACTAAGCTAAATAGTGGAAGATCCAAAGGCAAACCCTAATTGTCTGTGAAACGACTCAAACATTTCAGTGCATAGTAACTGTTACAGCATGTCAGCCACACTGGCAATTACGCTGCCGCAAACATTTAAATTTGTGGTTTTGGAGCAGAGATTTTAGGAGAAGCATGGTGTGCTAAGCATATTCAGTCAAAACATGAATGCAATCACACTTTTAAACTGGATTAAAAAAATCAACTTCACCAATATGTAACCACACTCATTCTCTACTTCACAGTCACAGGTTATAGAAGAGAATATGATTATAACATAATGGATTGAATCACAGTGCAGGTTAGTAATAATGGTTCTAACATGATACAGAAAATTCTGTCAGTTTACTGTATTTTGTTCTTGTACAGTATTTTATCAGTGGACCATTGACAAGAACTACATCATAATTCAAGTTCACCTGGGTTGAAATTAAATAATTAATGTTAGTAGTCCACCTTAAATCTGAGTTCCAATATGAACTAGTTCACGTTTATTTGTCATATTTTGGATGAAAGAAAAAGTGGCCTCTACATGGTAGTGGCATGTAATGAAAATATATGAAAAGAAAACAGAAATTACTATAGCATAAACGCTGCAGGCATTGGGGTCAGGTTCCATGAACACAGATAAGCAGGACATTCAGACCTATTTATATATTTAGTTTTCTTTGGCAAAGTCTGGTCAGTATGACACTGTGCTTTGTCGAGAAGTAAATTATCATTTACAAACTGTTTTGTTGAGTTGTTGTGGTAATAAAGCTTACTGCAGGCAAAAATGAAAGCCCACAGTTATTTTCCAAGGAGCATCAGTCAATATGCTTTGGCAGCTTCTGCACACTGACTGGATCATTACTTGGGAAGAGAAATATGCTCCATATGCCGCTGCTCCTTAAGCAACACAACTCCAAATTCCACTGAATCAAATGTTGAGTACATTTCAGCTAATTATGGATTAGCATTAGCTTGAAAATGCATTGTAGAGAGTGGCTAAACCTTTAATCTGTTGAGACATCCTTTTGTACTAATTCAACAAGAGATGGTGACTGATACGTTCAGAAAAGTGAGTATGCTGACATAATGGGCTCTATTGTATTATGTGTATGTATGTGTGTGCCCTTTGACCCTTTTAGATATAATTAAGGACACATTTTAGCCAAGTTGGTTTTGGAAATGACTTCTGGCTGGAGTTTCTGTGTGTAGGGGTGCGTGTGTGTGTGTGTGTTCTCAGTGTGTTTGTGTGCTGCGTTTGTGTGAGTACCCTAATGTGCCCCATCCCATTACTTGTACATGTCGACCTAACCTGCCCCCTGTATGTCTACGACTAGTGCTTCTGGGCTGATTGGCCGTATCAGTTTCACTCAGCAGCTCACACACACACACCCACCCCCACACACACCAAACCACACACCTTTAGAGACCAAACCCTTGTAAAGGCACCTCCTTAGGGACACACTGTGAAATGTACTCCTTGTTAGGACTTATGTGTGCGTGTGTGTGTCGGGGTGTGTGTGCCTGCTTTTCTTCAGCTGTTTCCTGCCAGTTCAGAGAGCAGCAGACTGTGAAGGTCTCTCTTTCTGCAAAAATACCATTGATTTTCTGCTTGGAAATGACCAGGGAAAGATAATAAATGTGATGATATCATTGCAGGAAAATTCTAATTTTGTTGTTTGCCACTTGAACGTGATACCCTCTTCTAAAATAGCAGATGCTGCAAAAACCATTAGTTACTATGTGCAGTTCACATAAGATGTACTCTGCAAACAGTTGTCTCCCCATTCAATGGTATGCCTGATAATCCAACTTTTGAAAACACTTAGTTTGTATATATAAATCTTTTGATAACTGTTACACATTTTGTAGAATAAATACAAATTTCAATAAGTAATAGTAAGTCATTGTCAAGTACCTAAGCCTGACTGCTGTATTTGGTGGGATGGATGCTTTAATTAGCCAGTCAAAGGTCTCACACAAAGCCTCTAGGAAAAAAGGCTGCTTGCCAAAGATATAAAGTTTCTAACCAGAGAGAATGAATAGAATCCACTGACGGTACACAACGACAGATACACAGCTGTGATTTAGAGGAAAACTATATCACATATTTGAGTCTCTTAACTTAAATATCTGAGACTGCTACCGGCATCCTGACAGAAGAATTTAAAGAATTCTGCTGGTATTTATAATTGATAAAACCTAAATATCCTCTAATTTATTAGATTTAATTAGGTTTTAAAAATTATGAAAGATGATCTGATTAAAGTATTTGGATAAAGAACTGAAAAAGATTGGGATCCAAACCTTATGCCACTTTTTATCATGATACATTAAAATATAACTCTCTTTAAATTAAGGTTAAATTTAACAATCAATTTTTGTCCAGAACTCAGTTAGCACTATATCATACTTTGATATTTTTAGGTTTTGTAAAAACGCATTTTATTTGAAATGGGAACAAGCCATGCTTTACTTCTTTTTATAGTAATAGATGAAGTTAAAACAAATCATTTTATGAGCATGTAGAGCGAAACTATCGTTTATGTACAAAATTTGTATACTGAAGTGTCAAAAACTCTAGATCGGTCTTTTTTACAGAAATATGTCCAATATTTTTTAAGTGTTCAAACTGATACAGAAATAGATGAGATGGGACATGTGTGACATAATTTATATGGCTAAAACCGTTGGGTGACTTACCTTCACACACCTGGCTTTATATTCCTAATCTGTAGGGATTAACATAATGTTGGCCCCACCCTTTGCAGTTATAACATCTTCAGTTCTACTGGGAAATCTTACCACTATATTTATTAATGTATATTAGGAGATGGGTCTGAAGGGAGGTTTACAAAAATCAATATCAGTTCTAGAACAAGATGTAAAAACTTCAAACTTTTTGCCAGTTTTTATGATTGTGATCAGGTGCTTATGTAGATAGTGTTCACATTTATCACTGATCAGTTCATCTAACCCATTTGATTTTAAATGTCCAGACTTGGCACTTCCTGGAGACATTGAATGTTAAAAGTGCAGTTTAAGTGAAATACTGTAAATCCCACATTTCTCCTCTAATGTTGGATAGGTCTAATTTTATATCTAGTAATGTCTCAAAAGCAACCATTGCAAATGTGGAATCACTGCAGTCCATTCACTGGTGTGATCACATTTTGATTCCATATTAGTTTTTATAATAATCAAAGACCAACCTGCACCAAAGGCAAAGAAGAAGCTCTTGTCTGGGTGTTCCTCCAGCAGGGCTTTCACCCTCTTGCCCATCCTCTCATTCCTCTTGTAAATGAGCTCCTGTCGGAAGTAGGCATCGATTTCCTGGGCAGTCACCTGCTCGCTTGGTCGCAGGGTCACATTGTTGAAGTTAGGCACCTTTAACAGTGAATAAAAAACACCATTCATTTCATAATAATTTTAAAAAATAGAGATTTTTGAACATTGAATTGAACTGTAAAGAAAGCAGGGATAATGGCCATGTCAGTAAGATAAACTAAATGTTGATAGGTGAAAATGTTAAATGTATTAAGCAGGGTGTTATTAGTAGAAAGGTAGCACAAGTTATGAGATTCACTGGACAGACCTGTGATGTGTCATGATTGAAGATGATGGAATTGAGATCCCCACAGTTGTAGTGTCTGATTAGGTCCTCGGTTGTGTACGGGACCCGAAGGCTTCCTGCTCTCAGTGACTCCTGCTGCAATAATGTCTGGTTCAGGGCAAAGATCACCTAGACCAAAACAACCAAATATTGATTTATTTATTTTTTTCATTGAAATTTACACCGAAAGTTTTCCTTCTCACAAATACAATTTCAACACAGGGGAGCACACAAATGTTTTACTGTGTTACGCTTTAGCTTCTATATTCCATCATGGGAGTGTAGAAGGATAGTGGCCTGACTTCAGGCAGGTTGAAAACACTGACCTTTTCTCTTTTGCACCAAGCATTTTAAAACTGAAATGGCATTTAGAAAATAAATGTTTTGGTTTCAGTACAGTAAACTACAGTAAGACAGCTTTCCCACCAAAATATTTATATAGGAAAAAAAATGATTTAAGGAGTTCAGGCAAAAGATTTTGACTTTTTCAGCACACATGTCTAGGTAACTTAAAATATATAGGTCTGTAACGTTAATACAAGTTGGATTTATCTTAAGTTTTGAGGGTAGTTAAAGTAGATGATGCCCAACATTACAACTTTAAACTGATATACTTGCATTTACTTGCATTTAAACTGATATACCTGCAGTTGCCCTGAGACTACATGGCTGTAATTAAATGGGTTTTTTTGTGCATGTGTGTACAGTTTGTCCTTTTTCTGCAACTGAGAAGAAAACAATTATTTTTTTTTTACTGTAATACTTTCAATGCTTGTGGTTTAAATACTGATCTTGATTCAGCTTAATAACAACTTCACTTGTGGCCATGAGGAAAAAAAAACTTCTTTGAATTACTAGCAAAAAAGTATTTATCAATGTATTTTTCTAATTTAGTGCAAACTTGTGCTCTATATGTATTCTTAGTGTATTGTGAGAGATTTTCAGTCAAATGCATGTTGGCTTAATACAAAAATGGGGATGCTAATAAGGGAGACCAAAGCAACAGTCTTTTTTTTTTTCTGCGTTCAGTATTCTAAGGTGCTCCGCAGACACTTTTTTATTGGGCCGTCCCATTATGGAACCCTCTATGTTGCCAAAGAGAGCGGGGCAGCAGAGAGCAGATGCCTTCTTGTTATGGGACAAAGAAGCCCTCCATCACCCTCTCTTCTGCGCTCCTTCCAGCTTTCATCAGCCGCGCATCAAAGTGGTGCTCTGCATATGAAAAGTACCCCGTCTTTATTCCACTCAAATTAGCCTATCACTGCCCCTCCCCAGCTCATTTCACAAAAAACACCCTCACATCTGTGCCACGTCCGTGAAGGAAGGCCCTCATCTGCAGGGTCTCCCCTTTTTCTCCGGTCTCTACTCTTCTCTTTCTCCACTCACCATGCCTTTCAGCCCCTTAAATTATGGCAGCAAAGAGAGGAGGAGGAGGGCAATGAGGTGGGGGTGAGGGTCAGTCAAATTTCTGTATTTTAAAATCTAACCAACAAAAAGGAAAGAAAATTATTTTTTAAAAACTACGGCAAAAATGTAAGGAAAGGAAGGAAAAACAAACTTTAAAACAATTTGGTTTTGTGTTTTCTCTGTTATCTTCCAGTTCTGTTAGTGCACTTAGGGTCAGTGGGTGCATTTTCCCACTCGGCTCCTTTCATCAGGTCCCCCCGTTTCTTCTCCTCAGCTGCTGTCCTCTAACTCGCCGCCCCTCTTGCACACACAGAGAGAAACACAGACACACCCCTAGCTGATATCAAAGCAAGCGGAGCCAATGAAAGTCAATAATTGTCCTTTGTCATGGAAATGTCCCCTCTTGTTGAAATGGAGTGGGGTGGGTGTGTGTGTCTAGAGCAAACATCATCACAGTTAGATTCCCACATGTGGAGATTTGGAGTGTTCAGCGGCTCAGTTGAAAGCTCTCGCTCTGGAGTGTGTTAGCTTAGTGTTGGATTTGCCAAAAAGACTGGGGAGAAAGCTTTGTAGAGTGTCTTTAAAGAGACACTGCATCAATTACGGTTAGAAAAATATTATACTGGGATCACCGATTACGAAGAGAAATAGTAACAATTTTTTGTTGAAATCTCATACAGATTTGGCAGGAAAAGCTCTAAATGCAGCTGAGTGCCTGAGGAGCGAACACATTGCACTGACAACAATGAAACTTGCTTTGGCGTAACAAAAGCTGACACGCCAACTGGCCAATGGAACATTTTTCCATCAAGTCAAATAAACAATCGCAGACCTTCTGCTCAGATCATTTCAAATGACAGGTAATCAAAGGAAAATAATGAAAAGTCAAGAGGAAAGTTAAAACATATGTGCAACAACATCTCAATCATGTGATTTCCAACTGTACTTCTTTCTAAGACACAGAAATGAAAAACAATTGCTGTCAGACCATTACGTCACTTTTCTGTCTCCCTGGAAATACTTTGATCATTTTCTACAATGTTTTTAGTCTGAGTTTCTGCACTTGCAGTTTAGGAGATTTACAACATTACTGTGTGTGCATATTTGCAGCACATAGGTTGTCAAAAATGGTCATTTTTGTTTTACATTTAGGTCATCATAACTGTTTTCATGTGAACTTTTTGTTTATCCAGATCTTGTAAAACTGGTTTGCATTATATGTAGCACTTTAAGCTGTTACCCACTAACTATTACATGAAATAAAACTAGTCTGATCATTTACATTCAAGTTGTAATTCCTGAATACAAACTGGACTCTATTTTCCAGAAACTGAGCACATTGTTTAAACTTCTGTAAGTAAATATTTAGGGTTGCATCTTCTTAAAAACTCTGCATTGTGTATAATTTTTTTTTTTGTTAGCAAATACCAACATTTCTTAAACTAACGTGCATCTGTCTCTGTTTATCCATGCACAGGCCATGTGAAACAGTACAGTATCAGCATGTGATATGTGTTTTATAAGATAAAGACCCTCAGAAGAGTATGAACACAGTATGCGTCAGCCTCTGTCAGAAGACTTTGTATGGCAGCACAATGTTTAGGTTTGGGGACCTTTCAGACGTTGATTTTTCCTGAGTAAAACATAAAAATTCTGGCAACTTTAAAATGTGACATGAATATACAGTATGTGTAGTAAAATAGCCACAATGTCTTTCTACAAGTCTATTAATATAATATGTTATCTAGCTAAGCAAATACACAGATTGCTCAGACCTCAAAAAGGTTTGTGGCATGAGTGCCACCACATATTCACTTCTTCTGCACAATGTATATACATGAACATTGCAGCAAATACTTGATAAGGTTACTTTGTCTCTTTCTATACTATGTAGCCACTGTCTGCTATGATAAAAATTCACACACAGTGGCATGCCAAAGGATTTCAAGTAACTCTCTGTGACTGTGTAAAGAGCATTAAGCTTTCATCCCCATATGACAGTGTAGAATCAGAATATGACTTCACAAATAAAATACCCTAGCTGCAAATTCTGAATCATACACCCTTTATCCTAATACACATACATGGTACAGAGTTGAAATGCATCCTAGGTAATCTGCAAACATTCAGTGAAAGAACTTGATGTTTCAGGAAATGTTCATTTTGTCACACTTAAACTCATAAAAATGTAGTTTTCGGATACATCAGAATACATGGCATGACAAGAAACAATATGATAGCAACTTAGATGACGGGGTACATAAACAATATTTAGGCTAAATAATGTCGGCAACACATTTACTCTGCACCCAAAAGTACAGAAAATAAAAAGTGAGTGAGGGTTCCTATCAATGAGTGAGTGTGCTGTAATGTGAACAACATGTAAACATAATGATATGCTCCTTGTATGGTAAAGCCTTTGGCTAGCTCAGGATTTTCTAATTGTAAGTGCTGGCATTGGCTTTAGAGCGCTCCAGTAACTTAATTTCCAATGCAGTTTTAATGAGATTCTAAAGAGGAGCATGTGTGCGCCTGCATGCAGGACATCTTTCTGCTTGGGTGTTTTTCTTTGTCTCATGACTGGGGGTGTGTTTGTGTATGAGTAGAAAACCATGTGTTGTAACAAGTGTAACAAAGTATACACACACACACACACACACCCCTACACACACTCTACTGCAGACGATTCAATGAGCCTTGGCTTTCACCCAAGTACAAATGAAGTCTTCCGAACATTGTTCTGTTTCCCTCTGTCTTTATGATGTTATCACAGTAACACAACTCTTACTTCTATCTTGCACTCGCATGAAGATGTTTCAGGCGAAGGGAAGTCCAATGATTTCTACCAGAAACCGGCAGTGCAAAAAAGTCAAAAAAGTCAAATCAATTAGAACGATAGAAAGGGTAACGAAAAAGGAAAGAGAAAGACTCTCCCTTTAAAGTTACTATCGAAGCTTCACAGGACAACACGACAGGATGTTAAATCTTCTGCATTTTCGTGTCATGCACAAGTTGATGTACACAGAATTTTTATCTTCTGAACATGTTTGTCTCTACCTAAAACAATGGTAGAGGCAAACATTATTATTAAAGAATAAGGACTGTCAAACTTGCAATGGCTCATGCATAAAATCTGTCAAGACAAAGAAAGCAGAGAACCCAGCAGTGAATGTATCAATCTTTGTTAAACACGTCAAATCCAAACAATGTACACGTTGTATTTAATGTTTGCACAGGCAAACATTAAATAGTCAACGAGCATTAGATGATCAACCAATTATGTCTATTAACAGCCTTGTGTGGTGAAACTAAGGAGTAAATTCTTATCTCTGAGAAATATTTTAGGGTATAAAATAGTTTATGTTCTGATCCATAAAAAACAACCATAATCCCTAACTATTGAGAGAAAAAACTGTTTTGGTTTTTACTCCTTTGGCAAATATCTTTCTAGCTTTATAGATAACATTGACATGTCTTGGTAATGGAATTTTAAAGTGGAAATTGTCTGTACATGGTAGAATGGGAGTAAGAAATATTATTTTTGAATCACTGCTCTGACTCTTGGTATCAGTGGTGGATGTAAGATGCCAACTCTGAGTTGTGAAGATGCTTCCACAGATGCTTTGTGTTATGTCCAAAAATGTCTATTAGCCTGGCTCAGCTGTTATTATAATTGTTAACTGTATCAAATGCATAGTAAGACGCAGTTGAATTATTTTTGCTAAAACCATATCACCCATCCATAAAAATGGACCATGAGTCATATCTACAATAATGTGAGTGAGATATTAGAAAATGAATTTTATTCATGAGGCAGTTTTTCCAACAAATGTTGTGCTATCCTAAGATGAGAAGTTTCATTGAGCTTTAGTATTTTTCTCTGATTTGGTGTGGTGAAATGTGGTAAAAACGGTTTCCTATTGTAGATATGAAAACCCAAATGATTTTCTTTTTTTCACATTTTGAAAGAAATGACTCCAATAACTTGTGGGTTTTGTGGCTTCTAAAATGCACTCAGTCTTATTTAGCAGGAATCCGCAGACACACAGACACACACGCACCACATGCATAAATCTCTCATCACTGCAGAAGCTTTCACTTTCAGGCTGAAAACCTACCATTTAAACACAAATACACACACCTGTCAAACTGAGTTATCTATATTGTTTCTACACTCCATACCTCCACCATCAGCCTCCTTTCTGTCTTTATACCTTTCCTCAACACCTCTGCTTTCATTCACAAACTCATCTTTCTCTTATTCCTCTCTTCCTCTCTCTTTTGATCCTATTTATCCTATGCTTCTTTTCCATCCATCTCTCCCTCTCTCTCTCCTCTTCTTCTCCTTTGATCTTACACATCCCCTCTATCAACCAGGTCTTTTAAGGTTTGACCTCTACATTCCTCGGGTCACTAATGACCTCCTCACTGCATTTCTGTGTTTCCGTGCATGTAAGTGTGCACACACCTGTACAAGATTAGGTCTTTTCTGTATGCGTCTGCATGCTGGTGTGTATGTGTATGCATTCATGTGTGAGGATATATTTAAATGTTTCATCATCATAGATTATGGCAGCTTTCACAGAGCTCAAAGTGGCCCTTTGAAGATAAGTTTATTAATATTTTCCAATACGATGCAAAAGAAAGGAAATATGGGGCCATGATTTCCTCCACAGGAGAGAAAAAAGGGAAAGTGAAACGGAGAAACTGCCAAGCCACATAGGGAAAACTCCCCAGACCCATAGCTTTGAAAGTAATGATGGCCAAAAATTGTTTCCCCCTCAGTTTGAAAGGAAAATCTATCCCTAGACATAATTGATATATCCTATTCCTTTTGATCGTCAACATTTCAATCTATGAATGTTGACAGGAGCCACTTTCTCCTGCAGGCAAAATTCTTAAGTCTGTGTGCACACACAAAGTTTCTTTCTTTAAGAAAAATGAAAAAAAAAAAACACAACATTGACTGGAAAGGAAATTTATTTTCAACTCTACAATAGCACAGCAGCAACCCTTGATTGTTTTATGGCTTATACTGTGACAATTTAGATATTCAATGAAATAAGTGTTAAAAAATTTCAAACTCTACACTGACGGTGAAAAAAATACATATTCATGATAAGTATTAACATGCTTTGCTCAATAGTTAAATCTTTCTGGGTATGTTTCTACAACTTAGACACACTTTTTTTTGGTGATTTTCTACCATGATTTTCTACGAATCTTCTGAAGCAAAGTCAGAGTGGATGGACAGTGTCAGTAGACAGTCATTTTCGGTCTTTCCAATCACTAGATTGACCCACTGAATTATCCATCCAGCTATTTCCATCCACTTAAGTGTACCGCAAAGTGCTAGGTCACCACCAATTCAGGCACTGGAGACGTGCATATGGCCACATGTAATGCACTATGAATGAAGATATATATGTCTAAAATTGATTAATATTGGGGTTGTGGCTGAGATGTAAGACATCCCATATTGTGGCTGGGTGCATAACACCCCAGTGCTTGGTGACAGCAAACTCTCCACCATCCAAACCCAAAATCCCTTAATGTATTTCTAGTGGCCAAACATAGTAAAGGGGAGGGCACTGCGAGATGCTCCCCCCATGCCTGCAAGGTCCATCATCCCACACCTCAAGATCCTTCTGATGTATGATGTTGCTTAGGGAGGAGGGTAACAGCTGAGGACATTGGGAGGCAGCTCCACAACTGGCCCCTCTCTTATCCCATCCATACCCACACATATGTTGACGACCGGAGCCATGGAACCCTCCACAGATCCCCAAAGATGCCGGGGGCCACAGGGGCAGAGAGTAGACTAGAACCCAGGCCAACCAAGCACAGCAAGTCCACTGGATCTGAGCAGGTGCACCCAGCCTCCAAATCTCTAGTGTCCACCTGGATGTGTCCCACATCTCTTCACCCCCCCCTCCTAATCTCACATTTTATTCAGCTATTCAGGTGAAACTTTTCAATTTTTCGGCATTTAATCTGCAAGACTCTGATCAAATGGTAAGAGCTGCAAAGAAAATGGTTGGTTTTGTTAACAGTTTGTTGATTAGGGAGTAACTTCTTAAAACGGAATCTTAGGTATTCACTTCATAAGTTTTATGTCAGAACATGTAAAATATATGATGTTTGATATACTGTTTCCTTTAAAACATCCATGTCAAAGTGCATCCTGTTGTTTCATCCTAACACGACTTTAAAATAAATAAATTTAATGTCAGGCCCTTTAAGTCACACTGATATCTTTAAAAGCAGGAACTGTCACTCATACCACACTTATATTCAAGTTAAAAAGCTCTCTTCATCTCTTTTTTACTGTGTGTTCTTCCATTTCTCTCACTTTGCGTCTCTCCTAAGCCTACCTCTCTCCCTTCTCTTTTTGGTCTTCCCCTTGTGCCCTATAAAAACATTCTTGTGGGGTGCATTTACCTTGGTGCCCGGACACAGCCAAATATTTAGGCTGTCACAGGGAATCAGTCTCAAACCAAATAGCCCGATGGTTTGAGGCAGTGTTTTTGTGTGTGCATAGTGGGGATTGTGGTGATTGAAATGCCAACTTCTGAACCTTCCACACTTTCCTGCTTCACTGCACCCTAAGCAAGCTGGAAACATACCCCAACCAACTTGTAGATATCTGCCAATATGAAGTACTGTGTAATAATCTATAAAAACAGGTGGTTACCAAGAGCTTTGAGAAAATCATGAACTATATGGTGATATTTTAGTAATATCATCTTCAAACTATCTATTGACAGAGTGAGAGTTTATATGACACTTCACCTATCCTCATAACGTAGCGTAACTGTGACCAAACACGTGTTTGTAAGAGGAGTGGGAAACCACAAACATTCACAGCAGTTTCCTTTATTTCTAAATCTTCCTTTTATTCTTGTTCTTTTATGCACATGTAAATGGCACAGGCCAGCTTCACAGTCTGGATCTTACAAATGCAGCAAGTCATAAGATAAATTAATGACTGGCCGTTGACTGAAGAAACAGTGAATTCAGGCTAAAAACACAGAGAAAAATATAGTAAACCATTGAGTAAACATATACCAACCATATGTGTACATGTCTGTTATACTCTGAAGATATTTCAAGATATCATGGTTGAGACATCCATAATAATTCTTATAAAATAAAGGGCCAAATCTGTTTCTTCAGCCCAAAAACAAGTACTGCTCTTGTAATAATTAAACTGCACATGCAAATGTGTTTCCAGGAAATATGACAGATCTATGGTAGCATTGCCTGTTATATAAATAAGATAAAGATTTTGTGGACTGAAAAAATTATAACCAGATGGTTTACAGCCCAATTGATTTAATGCTCCAAACCATGTTTTCCATCTCTCATTTTAATTGAAGAACGTTTTTATATTTCATAAATTAAACCCTCATTTTTCATTTGGAGTCCAAAATCCAAGATGAAATGTCTCCTACAGCTGAAAATGAGTGCAGTTCCATTCAGGGAAATTTTTGTCAGAAACCAATTCCAAAAACTTGTGACTCTGTTGAAATCAGAAAGATGCAACAGGAAACTCAAATCTGCAGTGGTGGTTCTGAATATCTGTAATTTGTTCAAACCACTGCTCTGACTGGAAAGACCAATTCTTGAAGCACAAAGCTGTAGTCATTCATATTAATTTGCATGTCAACCCTTTGAGGTAGTTTGCACCATTTCTATTGCTCTAAATGAAAACACTCAAGACATAATATACTTTAATGTACAAAAGGCAGTACCTACACACACAGCAACACATATTAAGATCATATATTTCATGTAATGGAAAATAGTATCAACTATCCCAACCATCTGAGAAATGGATTTGGTTGTTTTGCTGACAGATAGCAACAGAGACAAGGGGCAGACAGAGATAAACAGAGTGACAAAGGTATAGACCGTGAATGCAAATGAAGAAAAAACAAAAAAAAACCAACAGCTGATGAGCTGAGAACTAAGAGAAAAAAGAGAAAGGTGGGGTTATGGTTATGAAGACATTCCTTCGGCCTGCTGCCTGACCACAGACGCGTAAAGAGTCAACAAAGTATGAAAAACATCCAAACTTTGTCAATGTGTATGCTGCTCGGTTTTTATAGATGCAACAATTTGCATTCAATGAAGACATTGCATGCATAAACAATAATGTATCATGCGAAGTGAAAACCAAAACAACAGCTGACAGAGCCATAAGAGCTGACAGAGCCACAACACAAACAGCATTAGTTAGAAAAACAAAAACTTAGAATACAAGACATTTTAAAGATTTGCAGCTTCTCTAAAAACAATTGGCTATTTCACCATGAATAAAGTCATATTTAGAGAAGATTTTATTTGACTTAACCTCCAGTGGGTGTATTCCTCTTAACCTATCTCAGTCGGACATGGAGCGGGTCGGAAAAGGAAACGTGAATTTTCTCTTAAAAATGTTAACATTGTTGCATTCTTCCTAATGACCAAGCACGCATGGTTTCACACCATTGAAGTGGCATTTTCAGGGTGCAGACATTACCAACCTTCAGCACTGACATGCAGGCACACGCAGCTCTCATGGAATCTGTGTGTGTTACAGTCTCCCAACGGCTCCTCAAAACAACATTGTAGGTATTATATTCTCGGTTAAACCAAGCTGCAAACTTCTTAAACAGACTTAAGGATTAGGAGTAAAACTGCACTTTGATTGCATTAATAGTTAACAGGTAAATACAACATTTTTAAAAGCACAGTTCTTGAAAGCAAGTACACATCTGCATACATATGGTTTTAAGGTAATAGCCTCTTTTTTTTAACTTTTTCTTACTGGGTAAGTTGCTATTGTAAGGTGGGAGTAATTGGGCTTGGCAGTGCAATTACACATCAGTCTTATACTTGCTCCACCATCTTTTTCCACCATTTTCGGGAACTAGAGGACGTCATTATCATACGCTAACCATTTCAAATGGCCTTAGCAACCCTGATTTATAATTTTGTCAGGGCTAAATTATGGACAAAATATGAAATGTGACCTAAAAGGAAGTCTAATTTTCAAAATATTTATCTCTAGGTAAATTCAAGAACTGACCAACTCAAAATAGCAAGGTATGTAGTTACAGAAAAGGTAATTATGTGGCACAGTCAAACCAAACGATCAAAACATTAAAAGTGTGACTTCTACCTGTTATTCAATGTGGGACTTTTTTATATCTGTTTCAAACAGTTCTGCTAAGATGACAGTTAATTTCCTTTCTACACACTTTGCATGGCAAGTCAACATGCAGTTTGGTTTCTGCCTGATATTTACCTCATGTTATTTGTTAGTGTTCTCCATAGTTATGGTCAGATTACTTGACTTGATGGTACAATGTCACAGATATAAATCTCACAAATAGTCTTCTGGTAGCAGACAGAAAAATACTATGCACATATGCAACGTATTCAATGCTATGCACAAAACAGGATTATGCAACATCGCTTCCCTGTATGAATTCCAAACAAGTCAGAGCAGCAGACCATCACATTTCCAATTGTGCTTAGAACAATATCTGTCATACATCCAAAAGGTAAAAAGTATTAATCACAGAGGGTTTTCACTAACAAGATCTTATCAAAAATGTACGACTTCTGACTGCTGAAAATGGAAATGAAGGTATTGTCTTTTTGTCCACATAAAGATGAAAAACTCTGTGGATTAACATAAAATCTAATTCCTGATTTCAAGAGATCATGTTAAAGCTTTAATAGGAGAAAAACACCTATTTTCTTAGGTGAGTCAAGTCAAGTAAGAAAATAGGTGTTTTCTTTCAGTATGTTTCCTGAAAAAAAAACACAATATCAAATTGTCTCATATGAGAGCTTCAAACTGCAAACCGCTAATTAAGATCAAAATTAGCATGCTGTACCACTTTGCACTAAAACAAGTCTCAGGGATAAATGTATGCAATCAGTATGCTCGAATATGGAATCTCAACCGTCTGCGGACAGTGTGTGCAGAATCTCCGCCGTTCACAGAATATAACTATCCTACGTTATTATATGGGAGTAGTTTCTTGTTTCGGCCCTATGCTCCTTAAAAATGCTTAAGAATAAAATAGAACAAGGTTGAGTAAAAGGACAAAATAAGTGCAACAGATGGAGGAGGAAATGGTGGATAAAAGTGTAAACGGTACCTTACCAGGTTAGCTGTATTTTGGATATTTAAAACAAAAAACTAATCAAGCATAATTGATATCAACTGATATAAATTGCTAATATTGTAATATGTTTTTCAGTCTTTTTGCCAAGCCCTACTCCCTACACTTAACTATCACTTCTGACCCCTAAGTTGTTCCTTGTGCAACCACATAAACTAATGTTTGACTGAATTATTTGCATAATTCTAGATGTTAAAAAACTAAATTGTTGGTTTACCTTAAGGTACACTCTCACACCCTGCGACAGACTGGAGACTGGTCCAGGGTGTACCCCACCTCTCGCCCGATGAAGATAGGCACCAGCACCCCTCCCGACCCCACTCGGGACAAGGGTGTTAGAAAATTGATGGATGAACTCTCACACATTGCCAGCTAAAGAGAAAAGTATTTTGGATTTTAAAAATATCTGTATTATTTTGAATGTTTTGCTAATTTCCACAAAATCAGTTTGTCAATTGTACATACACATTAACAGTAATTTTCATATAGCGCAATTTATCATGAGATTGAAATCAAGTACATACTGAATATTAGAGCTGCACAATTACACACACATTTTGCCTATATAATTGCCTTAATGTTTCCATTGATTACTGCAAATACTGAAGTCCTAAAGCAAGAAAGCAACTGCAGAGCATCACGATTTTTGCCTTGGAACTGTGCCGTTAATGGCATTTTTATTCAGTTTATGTTTTATTATTATATTAAGAAGACTGTCTTTAATTAAAACAAGTGAGGCCTACAGTGATTAGATGTCATTATTATAATAAACAGTAGCCTGATGCAAAAGTGGTTTCAGTAAGAAAATTCACACCAGTAAATCTTTGCACTTCTTACTCACATGAATTGATGCATCTATAAATGAAGTACATGACAAAAAAAACTAATGCATAATTTCTCCTTATTTAAAGCCAAAATGTAGTCAAGTTGTAGACTTGGACACCAAAGTGCAACTCCTGTCTCAGAGGTAAGCAATGACCACTTGGCAGTGTGGAATGAAACTTCCTGTTGATGTACAGGGCACCTATTCATCAGATTTTTGTTGAAAGTAAGAGCATCATGACATTTGCCTGTCTGACTCCGACTCTGGTCAAAACATCTGCAGAGTCTGACAGACCCTCCTGTGTGGTGCCCACCTGTGAAATTCCAGCCACAAAAATGCGGACTGGAACCGGAGAGACACAAGTGGATTTATGGTCATGTTGGTTCAAAACCATAACTTGCTTTTTTATTGGGTTATTAAATGAATTTACTGAAACATTTTATTAGCACCAACTAACATCAGTGTGAAATCTACTTTAGCCTCACCTTCTGAGCTTAAAAGCTACATTCACAACATTTTTGGAAAAGTTTTATAGGCCACGGAGGATATCTAAACCATGTGCTGTACATTTTAAATCAACTACAAAGAGAATCCATTGTGGAAAAAAAGAAAGAGACAAATAATCAATAATAATTCCTTCCAGATTCATATTTGGCGGCAGCAAAAAGCCTTTCAACACTTTACAAGGAGGCAGAAACTTTTAATGCTCTGTGCTAGAGCTTGTGGACAGGTTTGGCACTGGGTTGCTCGGCCCAAGTCCAGCCAGGTTTGGCAAGTTACTAGAAGTGCTGGATTGAATTCATATCTGCCACAACTTGCACCAGTATAAAAAAAGCATTAGCACAGGGTTTCCCATGTCCAACCTTTGAGAGCTACTATCCTGCAACCTTTGGATGCATCACTGCTCCAACACACCTTAATAAAATGGCTGAATTCCCTTGTCAGTATGTCATTAAGCTCTGTAGAGATGTGGTAATGAGCCACTCATTTGATTCAGGTGTGTTGGAGAACGGAAAGTTTTAGAATAGTAGCTAACAAGGAAGTTAGATACCCCACATTGACATAACAGTCAAATTTATACAAGTACTGTGTATGTTTTTATCAAACAAACGTCCATTTAATTTCAATAATATTCCATCACGACGACTGTTCACTGTTGTGTTCCCTAACTCACTTAACTTTGGAAAAACTCTAGCCCACATGTGTCAAACTACTCTAGCCAATAAGAAAGCCTTACTGTGTAAGGCTTAGACTGCTCTTTGGTAATAAGAGCCCTTTCTCCATTGTCAATTGTCACTTTAGCTAGTCTGTTTCTGTTCTAGCCAAGTTGGATGCATCTCCATTGCAGGATGCTAATATGGGAAGGAACATGAGCATATTGCTCTGATCATCTAATTTGTAGTGACACTCGGCAATAGAGAACTTCGAGGTTGTGGTTTTGATGAGTTGCAATCTGGAAATATGCATCCCAAAGGCGACTTCAGTGACTGCATGCAGTGACATCAAGAGTTGAAGTACTGCTGAAGATATTTATTTTTTATTCATTTATTTTCTCAATAGATTCAAAAGACACATTTTTTTTTTTTTGGCTTAGAGTAACAAAAGTAATTTTTTCATTTGGAGTCCAGAATCCAAGATGAAATGTCTCCTACAGCTGAAAATGAGTGCAGTTCCATTCAGGCAAGTTTTTGTCAGAAACCAATTCCAAAAATAAGTATCCAACTTTTGACTCTGCTGAAATCAGAAAGATCCAACAGGAAACTCAAATCTGCAGTGGTGGTTCTGATAAACTGCAATTTGTTCAAAACACTGCTCTGACTGAAAAGACCAAGTCTTGAAGCAAACACAAACAAAGCTGGAGTCATTCATATTAAGTAAAATGTGGCTAATTATTTGTTATTTAAAGCAAGCAAAGCCTAAAGACATAAATACTTAGTTCAAGAGCCTGAAAAGCAAAATTAAAAAAATGGGATGGATTAATAGAGCAAAAAGCTGTACTTATTTAACATTGATTTTAATTTTTATAAAGGACAAGATAAATTAGTACACTGTAGATGCTGAGCTTTTTTTTACTTAAGTTACAATGGTTGAACACAGAGAGACAACATAATGTGTTTTCAGTGATTTTCCATGAGCTGTTTGTCCGTAGCAAGGTTTCCTAATCAGATGCTGAATCAGTGGATGGAAACTGCCTGCTAAAATAAGCAGTGGCAAAGATATCTGCTATTTCATCTGCAAGTACATTCAGGGTTGGTTTCACTTGAGTTGTTTTCTTCCTTGTAGAAAAAAACTGATAAACCAGAAATTGAGTCATAAAGAGTGAGTACTAATTCTAAAATACTTTTACATCCTTTGGTTTATTAACTGATCTATGGTATAATGGTAGAAAATGCAGAATAGGAATAGAAGCTGAATGCTGCGTCTCCATCTTCGGTTCTGGTTCTGGGGATGCAGAGCAGTCTACAACCAAAAGACCTGAGCGGTCTGTAAGGTTGATGTTTTTAGGGAGACCTGTGAGGACACTGTTGCAGTAATCAATGCGACTAATGACAAATGCATGCATGACTTTCCCTAGCTCTTGCTGAGACATCCTAAGCATTTTTTCAGTGCTTGGATGGGTTCAGAGTCACCTGGTGACATGGTAATGCAGAGCTGTGCATCATCTGCATCGTTATGATAGCTAATCTTATTTTCTGCTATAACCTGAGCAAGTAGGATCATATAGATAGCGAATCAAAGGATTTAGCCTTGGAGGACCCCACATGTGACTTCTGTCTGCTTTCATGCGAAATAACCTATCAAAACAAAGAAATTCTTGTTCTTTAGGTATGATTTGAACCAACTGAATGCTGAACCAGATATTCCTACCCAACTCCCCAGTCGTTTCAGTAATATGTCATGGTCAAAAGTGTCAAATTCTGCGCTGAGGTCCAACAAAACCAGCAATGCGGTTCTTCCACAGTCTGTATTTATGTGGATGTCATTAAACACTTTGACGAGGCCAGTTTAAGTATTGTGGTGAGCACAGAAACCAGACTGAAAGACATCAAAGCGGTTGGTTATCGTTAGAAAGCTATTTAACTGATCAAACATTGCTTTTCAATAATTTTGGTGATGAATGGAAGATTAGAAATAATAGTGGAAAGCGCGTGCATGCAGCAAATATTCTCATGTTTAAGAATCCAAGATTTATATTTAAAGCTGAAGATGAATTACATTTAGAATTAGACTAAGTGAAACAAATATTCTATACCCATATGTCTGCAACATATTGTGTAATATCCATCTAATCAGTGCTATATAGCCTCAAGAAGTAAAGACATCTCAATCTGTTTACGCTTTTCAAGCAAACTTGTCATTTATGATATGCATGTTTGGTTTTTAATTCAAATATCCAAAGAGAGCTAAATGTAATTTGAAAAGAAATGAGCAAGTAAAATGTATGGATAGTTAAACATATTTCTCTGCTTCATGACAGGAATTAAGGATCAGAATAATATTACCATAGTGCTAAAGAAAATTCACAACAAAGATTAAGTCAAATTGGAAACTTTTTAAGCATATCATCAAATACATAAAATCCCATAATTTAAAGGGGGGTGTACTTTATTCTCACCATAGCTGTTTACCACTTTGTAGGTTTTTTTTTCTAATCAGTTTATAGCTAATCAAATTTGTCTGCTGCCAGTTGAAATTCAGTGACTGTTGCCACAAGCATTGAAAAGGATTTAATGCATAGTAAATGATTCAATCCCATTGACTGGGCTTGCTTACACATTTCCATTTTTTACAGTCAGTATTGCAAACATAATTTAACTGCATTGTAGTATAACTTGGATAGAACTGGAATGCAACTGAATTTCGATCTCTCTAGAGACTAACACTAAGCAGACGTGCCAACAGTGCAGACTTCAAAGAAATATGTAAAGTGAAAACACAATAATTTAGTCACTGACTGTCATGCTAAAATCACAATTACATAAAAACATCAAAACCTTTAAACTTTAAAAGTAAAACAGTCAGAATCCGTAACTCTGGATTGAATATTACATTTTGTTAAGAAGTGATGCAAATGAAAAAGTGACATTTTGAATATTTTTGAAAAATTGCATATTTAAAGAATTGTCCGTTGACATTATTATTATTATTATTATTATTATTATTATTATTATTATTATTATTATTATTATTATTATATTTTTATTCAAGTCTTGATTCAAGCTTGGATTGTGCTTAGAAACATTGTATTAGGAGAAGTATATAACAATAGACTTTTTTGTGACACAACAATTGTATATCATCAATATTTTGGTTTGTTTTTATTTTTGCAATTCTAGGTTTTACAAAGCCTAATTGCTCAGTAAGTCACTCAAACTATGAAACATTTGTATGAGCACAATGTTGCTTCTATGAGCTTGCACACATTTTCGTGACCTGGTGTTAAGTCGGAGAAACAAGCTATTCAATCCCCTTTTGAGCTGCAGGAGCTTGCATTACACAACCAGGAAAAGCCTGAGGCACTCTCTACTCCAAGGGAGACATTTACTATGTGTACTTTCGGGGATCTAAAACCTTTTTCTTGGCGCACAATTGGCACCATCTAGTAGTATTGGATTCTACCTTCAATCAAATATCTTGGAAAAACAAAGGAACGCAAACGGCGTCCTGCATAGCAATGGAAAATCTAATTTGTGACATTAATATATCATCGCAAGATTGACAGTGGGAAAGAAGAGGGTATTGTGGTTAAATAAACCCAACATTTTGAACAGAAACTGAAGCTAAATATTTAAAGAAATGGAAGACTAATGAACTTACACATGAGATTGTAGAGGTTAGTTTATCAGTCAAACTTAAAGCTTGAATTATTAGAATTTATATTGACTATCTTCTTGGTTGCGCTAAAAAAAGTTGATTCTACGTAATACCCTAACCCCATCATGCCACAGTCCACATACTGATGTCCATTGTCAGTGGGGAACAGAATATTTGCATAATGGGTGTGCAGCTGCTGTTGCAATTGGGATACTGCGTACCAAAATCTCAGAGGAATGTGTCTAACTTCTATGAATCTATGCCATAAAGAGTTAAAGTTCAGAAGATAAAAGTGCATCCACTTTTATCTTCTGGATAGATGGTAATAAAATTTTGAAAAAGCAAGCACTGATTTTAAAAGTAGCAGGTACATATTTAGCTCACAAAACAGAAATTCATTACACGTGGAATGATTTTATTTCTGTTTATATGAAAAGCCTTTTGGAAAAGTACGAGGTAAAACTAGGAGGAACTCCGTGTCTTTTTCTCCGGTGTCACATATCCAGACAGATGGACAGATAATGTCAAAGGAAATGCCAGACATAGAATACACAACTGTTTGGTCAACAGTGGAGAGGAAATAAAGCACTTTGGTGTGACATGAGAACAGAGAAAGGCAGTTGTAAGAACATGTTGGAAATTCAATGATAGAGCTGTATATGCTCATTAAAATACGCATAACCACAGAAAGAACTCATTCATACCCAGGCATGACCTCTTGGAGAGAAGCACAGAAACGCACGGAAACATTCATACACACATGCAAACAATATTAAACAGCAATTACATGAGCCAGTACACATTGGACAAATATGCTCCATGCTGTAATTACACATGGAAAGTTTATTCCTGCTGATCAAAAGCAGTGTGATGCAAAATGAATTATCTCATAACCAAAGTTAAGACAAAAAAGAAGTAAATATAGACCTAAGATGATAAATAATTTCCTACCACATCAGTGAGAATGACGACACAGCTGTACTAGGAGTCATCAACATAACCTTGGTGTGTATGGTACAATTTTTGTTTTTAAATTACTGCGTTAATCCACTAAACATCTGTTTTCTGGGGTATTGAAAAATACACATTTTCTGTTCATATCTCACATGATGACATTTTCTTGGCATTACCTATTTAAATGTCCACATGATTCATAATTCGTCCCAATAAAGAATGTGTATCTTTTATACCAAAGCAATTACTTGGCAGTGTGTTTAGCTTTTGCCTGAAGAATACTGTAATAAGAATAATAAATTCAAGCACAGGTCATAATGTATAGCTACCTTAGTCAAATCTTTGGTCGCACAGCCATTAAAGTATGTTGTATATTTCATCACTACAGGCATTTTGCTCTGACTCTTGCTGAATGAAAGGTCTGGATGGCAGCAGGTCTCTCCTGAGTCAGTCTGTTTATTACAGTGTAATACTGTTCTTTCCTGTACAAACTCAACTACCCATTCAGTCATGTACACAAACAAAAGTAATGTTCAAAGTTGGAAAGCATTTCTGAGGAATGGTTCACCATTTTCTGGAGAAGAGGATGGAAAGAAAATCACATTATGGATCACATTGTGTAAATATGGAGCAGTAGCAAATAGCCTGGTTGCATTAATATGCAGCAACATTTTGAACAACAGAGTAGCACAATATTTATTTTTGAAAGGCTGTTATGATTGATAGTGTATTAGAAATTTAAATATTTGAAATTAGGGTTTGCATCTAACTCATGAAATAATACTTTTTGCAGCAGATGTCCTGTAAAAGTAATCTTCCACATAACTAGTAGCATGTGAAAGTCACTATTTTCATCTTTTAAGCAAGCCACTAGTTAGCTCAATGGCCCATGTAAACATGTTCCTTTGGTATCTCCCTCTCTCTCCTCGCCCTACCATCTGTTCTCTCCCATCACACATGCAACTTGTTTCTAATCAGCCTTCTGTTCTTTGTTCAGTAATCAACCTCCCCAGTATATATGCAACTCACTTTCAGTTTCTCACTGCTGGTTCCTCCTGTTTAATCATGTCTAGTCATGTTTCTTCCCTGTTGTTCCTGGTTCCTGTTCTTGTTCTGCTCAGTCTCCCTCTCTTTACCATGTTTTTTTTCTTTTTTTGAAGTTTTTGTTTTTTCATTCTTTATTAAAACTTTAATATCTATTCAATGTCTCAGTCTGCTGCATTTAGGTGCTATACCAGCACACACCATGCCATCTAAAAAAAAAATTAATCGTAAAAGTTCAGCATTTTCATCTCTCATTTCACAAAATAAAACATGTATATAAATTTGTTATACATGGAGTGAAATATTTCAAACATTTATTTCATGTAATTTTGATGAACATGGTTTATATATAATGAAAATTGACAAATTGAACAGACACTAAAATTTGGGTTTTCATTATACAAGCTACATTCATCAAAATATCAAGAAATAAAGGCTTGAAATATTTCACTCTGTATAATGTATCCTTGAAGGAGGTGGTCACTGGTTCAACACACTACACAACTTTGACATGCTGAGGAGGTAGCGGGACCATTTGACTAACTAGAGCAGAGACACATCTAAAACTTGAGGACAGTTGGATGTAATAATCTATGTGAAACATTTCTCTTTTTGAAATGAGCAATAAAAAATACTGATCTTTTTCTATAATATTCAAATTTCATGAGATGCCCCTGCAGCTGTTTCATCAAAAACAGATACTTTGCATTCTTTCAGAACGGCATGCTGTAAATGTGGCTTTGTTTGAGTTTCATCAGACCTTGAATTGTTTGACCAAGCAGATTAAAAGCCCTGTTGTCTGTCAGTTTAAGTCCAAAAAAAAAGTACAGGGGTTTCAAGGTTGTCAAACAGAGGTAACGTCATCATATCTTTAATGGAGGGGGAGAAAAGCCTTCTTCCTTTAATGCCTCATCTACTGATCTCAGTCGGTACCTCAGCTCTCCTTGTTCTCCCAGTAATGAATAAACTAAATGGGCTTCAAACATTCCTTCTCTGCTCTCACAAACTTACACTGAGACTTGCATTCATCACATTTCCATGCACCATTACACTCAGTGATGGGAGGAAACAAACAACACTTTTATTAGCAGGTCTGCGCCACTGAGGTGTGGAATGTCCCGTGGGTTTCCAACAACAGTGACAGAGAAAGCAGGCCTTCATGCAGCCATTGTTGTCCTGGAAAAGCTCACTTAGTGTAATGGGTGAGGCTGAGCCCACTCTTCAAAAGACAGAGGGCACTATCCAATAATAAGAGCAGTCATGCTTAGCCAGATTAGAGAACTGACTAAAGAAAGTAAAAATCTTTGTGCTTTGGTAATAATGAGCTAAATGGGCTTAATTTGTATTGACTAGCAAACGCTTAAATTTACAAATCTCTTGGAAGGCAAAACCGCTCACTTTTAAACCGATGGAATTATTTAGTTGAAGACATGATTAAAAATTCACCTCTAAATCTAAATATTTTGGGCCATTTTTACTCTGTTAGGACAGTGATGATCCAAAACAATGAAATGTTCATCTAATACCACTGATGAGTTAAGTCAGTTTTTATGAAAGAAAAAATAAATTAGGCTTCTAAACTCAGTCCTGCATGTCCCTTTGATAGAATGAAATATACAATCTTTTTAACTGACTCAAAACCATAAACATTAAAACTGATTAAACCTGAAAAAATATTATGTTGCCAACTGATGAAGGAACAGAATTGTTTTGCACCACGTACATCTGACTGAAAAATCTTGAAATTAACAGAAAGAAATCATAGGATTTCAGTGAATGCAAGTCATTTATAAAGCTCAGTTTTTGAAATTGAACATTTTGAATCATGCCCATAGAGCCATACCTGCACTTCTATATATAGATGATGACAAAGTGTGTCACAGTGCCATCGAGAAATCTTACACGGGCCACATATAATGAAGTGTTTTCTCGACAAAGAAGATGTTTCATATTTGAATATATTGAAGGAACGTCCCAACAGTTTCTCGACATGCAGAATAAAAGGATGTAGTGAGTGGTTTTGAAGCTAAGATCATTTACATAGGAAACTGGTGAGCTTTGTAGAGGTCAAGAAGTGAAAACAAGAGATTTCGCCAAGCCCACGAAATATAGCTTCTAAGATTCAAGATTACAAAACAATAAACTCTTGAATAAGGAGGTTAGAGGATCAACTCAAGACTCCAACAGTTAATTCTGCAACAGGGTAGATAACTGGAGCAGGGAATCAGCAGCCGGACAACGGAGGCTACTATGAGTATTGTGTGTGAGGAAATGGTTTCTCATGCCAGAAATATTGCTTTGTCTGTGGTTTTTATTTGTATGCTGTTGCAAAAGGTATGTTGATGTATGGAGATTTCATGATTGAACAAATAAATTACCCCTCACTCCAAAAATTCCTCATGTATGTTTACCCAACAATAATTAACTTAAGCAAAGAATCTGTTTTTATGCATACTGTCTGAGTATTTTTCCTTCTCTTCCATCCACCTCTGGATAGAATTAGCTGCAAATGGCTTTTTACTATTGGGAGACTAACTGTAGAAAGAATTACAGAGTGCAAGTGTGGTGACAGATGGTCTGTTCAGAATAACATTTTGACTACTGTAGTGCAGCTTTACCTTGACAAGGAATGGGCTTTGTGTAGAAAAGTGACACTCTGACAAACACTGTATAGTTTGAGAAAATAAAATAGGCTTTTTTTTTTGTGGTGTAATTGTTTAGAGTAATTGGAGTGCTGACACATAGGCATATCAGAGTAACAACGATGGTCAGAACAAGAGCAGAAATTGCAACATCTAATCTGAAAGCTGAGTTTTTGTCACAGACGTCCTTAAATCACGAGGATGAAATACAGGCACACTGGGCTCACAACTGAGAAATTTTAAATCCCTAATGAGGTGCTGATTCCTCCAAACTACTGGTCTCAGATAACATTTCTCCTCACTTTCTGCTCTTCAACAGATACATTGCCATAGAAATTGTCGCCTTAGAAGCTTTCATTGCTTTCACTATTTTGTCTTTAGTGTCTGCAATTTTATATAATAATGCAAAACTAGATGTTCTAACTAAGGTTTTTCAAAGTGTGGGGCGCTATCCCCTAACCCCCTAAGGGGCGCCAGAGCACTTCAGGAGGAGCGCGACATGAGGAAAAAAAAATTAAGCACCACAAGTAACTGCAAACATTTAGCCAACTTCACCACGCCAATGCCAAAAACAAAATGGATAGATTTTAACTACCTAAAGGTAAGTAAGGAGACAGAGTCTGGGCCAAGGAAAATAAAAAAGAAGGAAGTATGACCATAATTATTTATGGTTAAGATTTTCAGTTGTTTATTTGCTTTCTGAAGGGAAGGCTAGCTCTCCCATACTTTGAAAACCCCTGTCTCAGATGTAATGTGAGTACAAAAGCTGTGTTCACAGCTGCCTTTCTGTCATGCTTTTTAAAATAAGCCTGAAGACAACTGCAAAAATTGTGATATATGCCCTTTACTCTCCATATCTTAAGCTCACTTTTAGTGGGTGCTGTATAAAAATGAAACATAACTACACGGCCAGCTTGTTTAAAACTTTGTCAGAACTTTATTTCAGAACCCAAAAGGAAAGTGGAAAGGAATTACCACAACTTTCCAGTGCGGAAATCTAACTCAGCTAATGAAGTGATTATCTAACCAACTATGCAGATTTTTGTTGATGTTTTGCAAAAAATAACAATTTATGGTACAATAGTGGCCCCAATTTTTTTTTATTGCACATGATGACCCAGCTATGTAACCAGGCATGATATAATTCTAGATATATCCTTAGCGCACCCATGTGTTTTTAAGAGTGTCAAATATTTTCATTTTTAGCCAGTAAAAACATATCAGAGGCTATAAAAATGTAGAAATGGGGTTCCCTCTCTTTCTTTGCAGCCTGATAAAATGTTTTTTTTTTTCAGTCAAGAATGAAGATGGGGCAATACCTTTTCACCAAGCACGTCTATCACTCGTCACTCTCTGCATAGACGTTTTACAGTTGAGTTAAACCAAAAGGCTTTTAATGAAACTGGCCCTTTCAACTATAATATGAAAGTGGGAGATAGAGGTTTACTGGAATATAGAGACAGCAGGGTGAAGGTGTCTGCTGAGCTGTTGGTAAGATGGAAACTGAGTGTGAATATTGTGAAGTTTCAAGCTGTGCCGTATTTTTATGCAGCTTTAGGACAGGGGCTTCTTATGTGGTAGTGAAATTTATTGTTGAGCCTGGGGAGCTTTGTATGCCTTATTGAAGCAAAGCAATGATGATGCAAGGTATGTTTTGATTTGTTTTTTTCTGCTGGCAATCTCTATTAACCCGAGTTATACTTTTAATAGCCAGTCTCATGTGTCAATGCAAAAAAACACTTTGAAGAAAATTGGTAAAAAAAAATAAATGAATGAATAAATGACATTTGAATTTTTTTGTACATTACTAATCTAAAAAAGCTTGTTCGATAAAGGTCAGTGAGGATGTTTCTAACGTTTCATCTCAGACTATTTGGATCACAAACTTTTTCCCCGTGGAAGAAATTATATGCATTCAAAAAGCTGTGCAAAATTACAAGATCTCCATTTCTAATTTTACCTCTGAAGGATTATACTGCAGATATTTCCTAATTATTGACTCTGCACTGTTGAGCTATCTGTTGAGGGTCCAATAAGAGCTACTTTAAAATAATGCTATTTGAAGCTTTTAGGTGTTGTGCTAAATGGCCAGCAGTAACTCCTTAACTCATGACCATCACAGAAGAAACTCCTCAGTAATATGGAACATGATTTCATAGTGATGGCTACCACTGAAATATGTTTAGAAAGCCTGAGAAGGTCACAAGGGCACAGAGTAATAGACAGACAGGTAGTCAAGGGTACTTAAGCGTAGCCATCTGAGGAACAAGGCTGCTTTTCTGTGGTTCTGACTGGAGTTGTTAGGATCAATTTTTTCTTAATACTAAAGAACAGAAGGGAGCAAGTTGTTGAATGTTTGTACAACTGATTATGAACAGCACACCTTCTACCACTTTAATAATATGAAAAACAACCTCTATTGGATCTGTCTATCTATACTCTCATCTGATCTTTTCAGACTTAACAATTGTTGTTTTTTTGTTGCTGTTTTTTTTTTTTCAATATGAGCAAGAGATTGATTTAAGAGTTACATTTTAACAGGCGCAATATATAATCTCTACAATTAAGTGAAATGGGAAAGACTTGTAATTACTTAAGTGTTTTTATGAATAAGAATATAACACACTGTCTGCTTATTAATTATGACGAAAAAATACATCAATTGAATTAAAGTAAAACTAATGAAGCTGATGTGTTCAGCGCTTTATACTTAATTGTCAATATTGTTTCAGCATGCTTGACAACACATTCGGGTGTATAAATAGTGATGCACAGACAAATCATCTGGTGAACAGAATCAGTCGATTATTTGTTTTGAAGGCTTTTTGGATAAGGAGCTCAAGAGAAAGGAAAAATATATATATTTTGTTCACATCAGTGAATGACTCATTTATTGGTGCTACCAGGTACTTTGGGTACCAGGTACGTTTTTGTTGGCTATAACAAAAACACTCTCAACAGAAAGTTGTTACCGAGGGAGGAAATCTTAAGCTTATCTGCTTTCTGTATCAGTGAACTGTTTAAAAATGAACTTAGATGGAAAATGCGGATGAAAGATGCAAATGAAAAAAAGAAATTGCATTTTTTACTACATGTGTCAGATTAATTTAGGTTGAGAGATCAACTCTCAGCAGATAACAGGAAGGCAAAAGCAAAGTTACACAGTTTTATTGTTTTGAGCTTTCAATTCAGCTGTGGTTTTATTCTCCCCTATCAATTTCACTTTTTTTTCTCATCTACTCAAGAAGCCAATTAAAGAGATTTCCCTCTATCCTGGTGGTTTAATTAGCAAAACACATTCAACTCAGTTACACTTTTAAGATTTTTATGGAAAATTTCTTAAAGGTCTGTGTACATTATATAAAGAATAAATGCAAGCTTGTCTTAAAGAGATCTATCCTTTGTACGATGACCAACAAAGTCCTAAATATTTACTCTGCTAAAGACATGAATGTTCAGGAGAAGTAGCTTTAAAGTCAACGCTCAAAAAGTATCAAACTCACCTGAGAGAAATTGAGACCGTTGAGCGGATGGCATTGCTCCTCCACCTTCTCCACTGCTCCTGTTCTTTTCCTCATCCTCTCTGCCTCCTGGGCCAAGTACAGGTCCAGGACAGGCACCCCTCGTGTCTTTATGTCCGCCTCAGTTAATGAGTTCACCATCAGCATCACCCACACAGGACGCTTCCTTTCCCAGTTCCCAGCTATGGCATTAAAGAGGTAGTCAGCGTAGAGTCCCTTCCCTCTTTGATCAGGGGTCATCCAAGAGGGCATCATCAGTTTTACGTACTCGAGGTGTCTTTTAAGTCTCTTGTAGATGTCTCTTGGTAGGACATCCTGTAGGTTTTCCCCATGGGGGAGCAGCTGACAGCTGGTCAGGGCCGAGATGGTGTACGGGTCAGTCAGGTCCAGCTCAAAGTAAACAATGTTGCTTTCCTGGAAGGCTTGCTTGGAATTTTCAGGGATGAAGTCCCAAACACGGGTGTAGGGAACATGGATTGTACCATAAAAATAGGAAGGGGGATCCCGTTTGATAGTCCACAGAAAGGAGTTTAGGTCAGCTTGCTGAGGGAAAAATGAACAAAAAAAATTAAAAATGAATTATGCTATGTTGATGTTTTCAATTTGAACACAATGCGACAAACCATTTATTTTATGCCTTTTCACAGAATAAACTCAAAATAATCAATGTGGAAATAAATCCCCAAATATATGTAAACTGGGTTCAATAGTTCCTGATCATTAAACTTGATACCATTTCACATTGGCCAATTAATTTACAAGGTGCTCAACTACAAGTTAGGAATACATAAATTCTATACGAGAGGCATGGTTTGAATTTGCAATTACTTTACTACCAACACCGAACTTGTCTGACACCTAGAACCTCTTTGTCTGCCTGTTAGACTGCTAACAGACTGATAATGACTTTTTAACAGGCCACTTAGAAGCCGGGTGCCAAAGAAACAATACACATGTGGGTAATTGCCTGACTAAAGGGCTGTTGCCCAGAATGTTATGCCTTCCTGTTGCCACTGAATAAAAATCCCTGAAAGGTCAAGGAAAATGTGCAAAAACAGACGTACTGTTAAAGTGACTAATGGGTAATCAGCAAAGAGCAGATAAAATAATTAGAAATAGAGAGAAGACGTCTTAAGTTGAAACCTGTTTCCTCAAGGCTAATAATTAAAGCATAATATATTTAAGTATCTCAACTGACACAACACTAACCATAAAATGTACACTCCCTTTGCACTCCCTTTGTATGTCTTTGAAATTTGGCTCTCTCACACATGTGATGAGAACTGCAGGCTTTAGCTATATACTTGTAATTCTGACAACATGTAGCTCAATAAATTTACTATGTAACTTTCATAAATGTTCCTTTACTTTGTGAACATATAAAATGGAAGAAAAAAAAAAACTGTTTTTGGCTTTTAATGAAAGTTACCACTCTAAAAATTAGCAAATTCCCATATTTTCCCACTTGCAACTAAAACTTACTCAACTCAGTTGCAGTGTTATTCCTCAGAGATAAATCTAACATATTATTAGCACAAGCTCAATTAAATTAACTCCTACCAATTTCGCTTCACCCACAGAAAATAAGCATCCACACAGCATCATGCTGCCAACACCATGTTTCACTATGGAGATAGAATGCTTAGGATACTGTGCAGTGCAACTTTTTAACCACATAGTGTTTAGCTGTGTTACTATAGAGAGTAATGGAGGCTAAATACATACGTGTGTCACGCTATTTTTATTTTGTTTTATAACATTTTTTGCACTAGATGAAATACTTTGTCTTGGACAATCACACCAAATCCCCATAAAATTGGGGATTTGATGTGATTGACTTAAATAGTGCAAAAGTGACGAAATGTGCAAAGGTTTTGCAACCCACTGAATTTGTACTTTAGCAGTCTTTTTTAGAATTATTCTTGCACGCCTAATGTGATGAGTAAACAAAATATTAAAAGTTCACACAATGAAAACAACATTCGGAATAAAAAATAATGAATAATTATAGTCAAGGAGGAGTTCAGGTGGCGCTTTCAGATTCATTAACTTACAAATTTTAATCAAAACAGACTAACTAATTTATGTTATAAAACACTTACCTTCCTATTTAGCTCGCAACTGGAGGAATCCTTCAACCTCCACTGGTCTGCACGTACCAGCAGGATGAGACAGGACTGAATGAATGCGCCCAAAGTGCCCTGCATCGTACAGCTCTCGGCAAACTTGTCCAAGACAGCTCCAACAACGTGTTTGCAACAGCTCTGTTTATTTCTCCAGCATACATGGAGAGCGGTCCTTTATTTCCGCAGCCCCGGCACCATGCGGTCACGTAAAATGAGCTGACAAGTATCCGACAAAACCGCCGGACATGGTCATGTTGACTGAAGCCACCTGGACGCTGCTGCTCCTGTTGCCGTTTCACGTGTTGTTCTGGGTGAGGGAAGAGAGCTATCCTCCGGGGCTTTACGCAAGGTCAGATCATCCTTCCACCGCTCCGCTATAAGCAGATTTTTTTTCACTTCTAAAAAGCCCTGCAGTGTTTCTTTTGAAAGATAATTTGATCACAGGCAGAAGTTGCAAGTGAGTTTGATCCAACAGGTCCGCGATTCAAAGTTAAAAATATACAAAGTCAAAGTCTGTGTTGCAACTATTCGGTTGCAAGCCCAAAGTAAGCGAGTAAAGTTCTTAAACCAAACTTCTTTGCAGTTTGCGCTGCAGGCTCGCTGCTCAACGTTTGTGCGTCTCTGTGTCAGCGTGAGAGCACGCAGCTCCACTACCCCCTTACCCGCATAATCCCACCATCACGACCCCCATTCCATCTTGTCTCACACACACGCACACTCTCAGAAGCAATAATCCGATTAAACATCACCTTGTGCGCATCATTCATATAAACCATGTAAACACACCACAACCGCATTGTCCACATATTTTGCATTTGGTTTAATCAACACCAACATTGGCAAGGTATTCCAAGTTAGACTGATCCCTTGTTGTGGCCCCAGGAGGGCCAAGACAATCATGGGTGACAGAAAATCCCGGGGATTACTTACAAACTACAGGCATTATTAACATGAGAAAACCTGCAATGACAATGTTTTGTTCTGGGTGTCTGAGGACAAAGATCCACCTTTTCAGACCTTTTCTGCTCCTTCGTCATGTTGGACATCTTTTTTATTTTTTTGTCTAAAAACAAAGATTTGTCATCACCACTATCAACATCAACTTCTCCAATGGATGAAACCCAGTCAAGCGTACACAATCATGAGATGTTTAAACAATAAAAAGAAAAATATATATATTTAAGAATGCGCTTTAAAAGCAATGGTTTAGCACTGATTGAGAATTTGGATTTCATGGAATAGGATTAGAACCAGATGAGCAATATGTTTCTTATTTAAAAAATGGCCTTAGATCATAGAGGGGCAGTGACGTCAGATGTATAAATAAACACCGCGAAACTATTCAGCACACCCAATTTAGTTTGACCAATTATGGAAAAAATTTGACTTTTAAAATGCTATCAACTTACCAGCGATGTTAGTCTATTCTCAATTTTTGGATACTCTACATGACTATCTCTTATTGTATGTTTTAATTTATTTTTAATTATCCCTATAATTAAATTAAAAACAATAGTTACAATGAGCACACCTGATTACAATAACTGGTGTTTGACCACGAATTTTACCAGGTAAAGCGCCACCTAGTGTCCAAATGCTCTGTGGCGAACCGTTTTTCTAGCATATATTTAAATCAATATATGACTGAAAAAATTTAACATAAAATAAAACTAGAATATATATGGTGAGGGAGGAAAAGGAAAGTTGTACTATGTTGGTCCCCTAATAAATTGTTTAAAAAGTCCTAAAATTAGTGTGTCTTTTACTACAGTATTATTATCTAACATCAGTTTGTGGATTAAAAATCTAAACGTTTTGTCCAGAAAAGGTCTCTGGATACTTGACTACTTTATGGATAAAAATACAATTTAAAAATAAATGGGTTGGTTTTAGACATAGGAAATATAATTATTTTATTGATTAAGAAATTGGTCCTTTACTTTCTGTGTTGAAACCTTCTCCATATTTATAGGCTGCCCTTGTAAAGATATGTAACAATCATTTATTTACTTATTGTGCAGCAACATATTCTCATATTTTTTTTAAAAAAAAGCTAAAAATACAACTTTTAACTAATAAAAAAATAAATAAGTCCAACATTGATTATTATTTTTTTTAGTTTATTTATTATTATTTTAATGAAATTAATGGTGCTAAATAAAATAATCCACAACCTAAATATATTTATCTGAAGCAACTTTAGAGGCCTGTCTCTGCCAACTATTCTTCAAAATGGAAAAAAAAAACGAGAGAACACATCAGTTTAGAAAAACAGATGTGTGTCAGGAAATGACATCACAAAAGCGGCTTCTCATCTAATCTAACAAGGCTGGACAAGAACCCAAGTTTATCTCATCAACACACATAGTGAGGTGGATGGTAGGAGAGGTAAAGAAGATTTGTGGGAGAGTGGCAGCAAATGCTACAGAAATATATGATACATTTATTTAAGGCTTTTTGCAAATATTTCCAAGAAGTGTACAGTGACTGCTGTCACAGCAGAGATGCCTGTTGATTTGTACATCTGCAATATGTTGAAATATTAGAAGTGGAAAGACATAAAACAAAATAGGAGTCTATAGTTTTTGAAGACACTGCATGCCAAGTTAATTCATAGCAGCTGTTAGAAGCTCACACAAAAAACAGAACTACAAAAATGTACGAGTGTGTTGATGATGGTCTTTTTTTTCCTGTGCTGTTCAGGATTAAAAGATGACCATCTGTGCTTCTGCTGCTACAAACATGCACCTGGTCTTCATCTCCTCTGTCAGGCGGCTCTGTCATCCTCCTCATGCTCTGATAAGAATCATAGGCAGTACGGTCTGATGGAAGACCTGCTGATTGATGTTTTATTCACAAATATCATGTATGATTCTGGACTAAAGAGAAGCAAAGCCGTATGCTTTATTTTTCACTCAGGGTTTGGTTTGTGGCTCATAATTCCTTGACAAAAAAAAAAATCTATGAAGAAAAATTGGACTATTAGTGAGCTTTAACCCAATGGACTATCTTTATATCTTAAACTAAACTTAGATTATTGAAAGACAGATGAATAATAAAAAAAATATACATATTATATTTTTGCTGAGATGGCTGTATACTTATTCTTGTTAGTGATCAAATTTAGGCTTACTTAAGACAAGTAAACCAAAATTCTACTTTGTATTTTTGAGAAAATGGCAGCAAAATCGCATTAATTTATTTAATTCTTGTAATACATTTAAAAGAAAATATTTTAAATGAAGCCTTTGCCGTTTCCTATGTCAAAACTGCTTTCCATAGTGATGCACATTTTCACTTTGGAGTGTCCTGTTTGCAAACATGAAGCAGGAGGAGATTTCTCCAAGTGTTCCCTAGCAAATATCTGATTCTGCCTCAGTGGAAAAATATTCAAAAGGATTCTGCAATATGGAAATGACTACATATTATTTCATAGCATTCACCACACTGTGTGGTGAATGTCTTTTATCCTGTCAGGTGAGTCCTACTCCTGTCTTTACGGTGGCCGACAGGTGCAAATGCGCTGCAAAAGAGAAAACATGCAAACAAAAAAAAAGACGCGCACAAATTAAATGCAGCAAACAAAAAAGAGAGATGCAAACACCCCCGAATGAAATGCAGCAAACAAAAACGAAAACACCCCCGAATGAAATGCAGCAAACAAAAACGAAAACA
>CAEGAG010149026.1:0-104770 GCA_903067065.1 Brachyrhaphis terrabensis
GAAACTAGTTGACTGCAGGCTGCTCAGTCTGGCTAATTCACAGGGGCAAGAAGGGTGGGACACCTGGATGGAGGTCGTCAGTAAACCAGTCTAATCTTCTCTCGAAACCAGCTTAAACAGAGTTTACTTCAGTTCTTGGCAGGGTAAATCCCCGCAGATTTAGGAAACTCAATTTACCCGTTAGACGGAGAGCTGGAAGCACATCTCCCCTCTCAGAAGAGGAAGTAGGGAGTGAGTGAGTAGAGAAAGAAGGGGGGGGAGATGTCGCAACAACAACAACTTATACCCTGCAGGTAATTGCAAGCTGTCTTACCAAAAATTGCAAGGACTAGAAACATGAAGATAATGAAACCCTGTTACATTAATGACATTTGATCAGTTAAATTGAACCATATAGAAAATACCCATTTATATTAATGTGTTCTACTCTATTTCCAATATATATTAATGCAGGGTATGAATTTCTTTCACTATGTAGACAGGCATTTTCTTCAGCCTTCTACTCCCATTAAATGAACATGAGGTAAATTATTTATCCACCATATAATGATTGATTTACAAAGGAGGATTGTGCTGAAACAGTTAATTAATTTGAATCAAGTATTAAAATATAGAAATTAAAAATGTTTATTTTTCAATTGATGTAAACTACAACCACAATATGCAAAATTATTAAGTGACTAATGCTTTATTGTAAACATGGACCTGTGGTTGGTTTGAGATAACATTTTCTTTTTTATCTGCATGATCAGTTAATATATTGCAGTCACAAACAAGTTGTACAATGCTTAAAGCAATGTTGTTGTGAATTTTGTTCTTATTTTTCTGGAATAGAAGATAACACATATTCAAAAGAACACAAAAAGAAAAATAAATACCCTGAGCATTTATCTTGTTTGCGCAGATGTACTCCATTGATCATCAGTTGTCAAATTGTGAGAACTGATTTTATTTTTGTTGTTCTCACCATGATGGTTATTTTGGCCACAGGGTATACTATTTCAAGCTCTGTTGCTCAAAGCCTACTTTGTCATAATTTGCTCTGATTTGTGATGACTTGATTAGATGAGGGATTTTGATTGCAATCAACAATTTACCCTGGACTGTGAAGCATCACAATGAACATTGACAACATTTACTCAAAAAGCTATACAGTGCCTTTCCCAGTCCTCTCTCCTCCAGGATCCATTTATCCAATACACTAATGGCAATTAAGTGGCAGCAAAAACTAGTTAGTGTTCACTTGTGGAGCCCTGTGTGACATGAACGTGTAGCATTCACACAGAGAGGGGAGGGATAGGCAGATGGTGAGACGATAGGAGTCAAAACTTCATTGAATAGGTTAAATATGTACAAATCCTCCAGTAACTGCAGACATTAAAGGTGTTTTTTTCAAGCTGACTTTATATATTGCCTCCAGGTGGTGGAAGCACTTTATTTACTGCAGTTTTTTTTTTTTTTTTATTCACTCACTGTCTGTTGCTGTTGCACTTATTGGTATTCTATCAGCCACACTTTATCCAGAATCTAATTAAAATGCAACACTCAAGGAAAGTTTGAAAAGGAAAAAAGTTATCAATTTTCTGCAGTCTCAAGACAGTACTGCATAGCAATGCAAAAGTATGTAGGTTAATCAAGCATTAGGAATTCCTTTTTTCAGCCACTTTTAGAACTTAAAGGAGAACCACTTTATGCCCATTCTTTTGTCAATATTCTAATTAGGTGTTGAATAACTCTGGCAGGTAGCGTTTAACCAACTTTTGGGATAAGCCATGACTTGCTGTCTGCATGTAGTCTGTGGGCGGATACTGGCAGGGATTATAGGACAGACTCATATCCATCCTAACTCTATCAACATACTTTGCCTGGAAATTAAGAAACTCTCAGCAAGACTGTGACTGCACATTGCAAACACGTGCTGCATGGATGTTGATGAAAATCAACTGGGAGTTCAGCCAGATCTTTGTCCATGGCTCAACACTTAAGCTTGTGTGAATGTTAGATAACAAAAATGTTTTTAACTTCATGACAAACCTAACTGACTAAAATAACAATACCCAAATCAATGTATGACATGACAAGAAATTGAAGCATGAGAGTTTTCTTGTAGTTGGAACACGTGTCACATTGTTAGAGCAACTAAAAGACAAGTCAGCAAAAAACCTCCAGGTCTCCGGCACTAGGTCTTTTGCTGAAGACCTAGTGTTCGTTAGATGGCTTTTAGTTGTCTGCCTACTTCACTTAGTGTCAACTGACACTAATCCAGTGTCACTTCCACTGGATTCAGAAACATTTCTTTGGAGACGGTTAAAACACAAACACAGCAGTATCTTAAAAACAGGTGAGAATGCTGCATGCATACTTACCACCATAAATAACCCAGTGGTATAGTTGTATCTGTAACCTCAGCTCTAAGATGTAGGTTGTTAATGGCCCTCAGCAACAGATAAGACATCTTCGAAGGTTATCCTTATCTGACTTGCAAACTTGCTAAACTTACTTTTCTTTGATCAGGAGAAGCTGCTGCAGACATATTCTGTTTGCTCAGCCATTCCTGAAAATGCTACTATAGAAACAACATCTTCAAAAAGTCAGACCATATCTGTCTAAACCATTTGCTGGACTTTTGAATCACTTTTAAGACACATTTTGGTGAGCTGAATGAATGCACAGTACGAAAGCTATTGCTATGCTTGTTCTTCAGCTTCTTTCGTGTATACAAAGTTAAGCGGAACCACTGAGGGCAGTGTGCAAAAATAACTTGAGTTTTTTTCGCAGATGTACAGAAGAGAATTTCTGTGGAGAATTAGGTGCAGACCTTCTTCACAGTTGCTGTTCATGTGCTACACAGCTGGATGTTCTCTGCTTGAGAAGCAATCTCACAGCAAGAAAATCTCCAGGGTTGCATCTAGCTAAAGCACCCAGGAGCCATGATATGATACAAAAAGCGAGGTGTGGAAATTACAGGGTTTTGTTTGGAGGAAAGTAAAAAAGTCAGCTGAGGCTCCCTACCTGTCTGTAATGCACAATGTTTTCTGTTGATACAAATATCACATGTATTTTAGGATTCATCTACTTTTATTGTTTGAGAGCACATACCAGGATACAAAAAAAAAAAAAAAAAAAAATCTCTTTCAGAGAGAATTTTGCAGTCAGTCACATTCTCATGAGTCCCACAAAAAACATGTCTACCAGTATCCAGTGCTGCATATTTTTTTTGTGTCAAAATGACTTTGGAAAATTTCTGAATTTGTATCTCCAAGCAGTGGAAAAAACAAACAAACAAAGGGACATGTGAGTGCCACCATTTTTTTTTTTTTTTTAAACCAGCTAGTTTCAGTGGGAATGAAAAACATATTAAAATGTAATGACTGTGGCACACTGGTGGTGGTGGTCCTGTAGACAGTCGGCTAGAGAAAGACAATATGCTCCATGATTGCAATGCACTTAGAGTTGCTACCAAGAAATATGAGGCTATTACACAGGGCTTGATGCATGCAATGGTTCAAACAATGTCTTCTCATTATGTACCAGTATTGTTAGATTCTAATTCCTTGCCACACAGAAAAGTGTTTCACAACCATTAAGATATTTTTTTTTAAATCCTCCATAATTTTCCCATCTTTACACTTGTTTTTATTGTAGTAATAATAATAGGAAACCAGTTTGTATTTTCTTCATAACAGAGCAAAAGAAAAGAAAAAAAAAGACAAAAAAACAAAGCTCTACAATCCAAAAGCAGTTTTATAACTTATACAGCACGAACACTACATATAACTGAAACTGATGGGCTGTTGGATGTGGATTTACTATTTATTTCTTCTGTCAACTGCTGTTAATTCAAAGTTAATCAAACACTCATGAGCCTCTAGAACAGAGCTTGGAGGTGATTTAATTAAAAAAGGCATTTAAAATTTGCTGGCTTGGAACTCTGATTACTAGTGTATGATGATTAAATCTTGAATCTAGGAAGGAAAAATTATTTACTGTAGATTCAGGAGTAATTGATGAATAAGAACTCTAATTAGTCTAACTATTAGTAATATAAATCTCAGAATCACAGCTGATAAACAGAATACAGAAATTAAAATCACCAAGTCACGCAAATATAGACAACTAAGGCTGTCACAGTTTAGTTGATGAATAAACAGCATTTAAATGACAGGAGAAAAAAAAGCTTGATTCCTCCCTTATAAGAGCAGTGTACAATTGTAGACATAAGAAAGGAGCAAAAACAGTTTTTTAATATATTTTAATATATATTTTAAGCACACAGCAGTACTTGGTGTGTGTTTAGCCCATCATTGTTACAAAAATATTAATGTAACATTATTGGTCCGCTGATCCAAGTCGTTTTTCCTTCTTACTTGCATTTTGCCTTGCCAAGGTTTTTCTCACAATATTTTCACTTTTGAGTATAATCAGCGTTTACTCTTGTTTTGCATTGGCTTTAATTCTTTTGGTAATGAGAAGATTTTTAGGAAACAAACATGATTTTCCCAAACATCTGACAGCACAAAACCCATTCCCACCCTGGTTAGAAAGATGATGTTCACCTACATTTTAGCACAGCTTGTGCTTCATTAGTGCTGTGCATTATACAATATTTTCTGAATGAATGAGTGGTAAAATACCATAAATTTTGCACGTTAGAAAGCAAAGTAAACTCTCATAAAAGTACAGGTCGTTATATAACAGCCCTTTTGAGCCAGCTTATGGTTTATCATCTTATTAAATAGCATCCAGTGGTAATTGCTGAAAGCAGGTGAAAGAAAAGATATCAAGGTGAATGCATGTTCATCTGAATGCTGTACCTCCTCAATGATGCCAAATGATCTTCCTCAGGCTTGACTGGATACAGTCAACGTTCTGGAGGCAGACATCAATCCTGTTTATGGCTATTGGGCTTGAGGATGTTTTCTGGCTCTGCTGTTTAACACTACCCCCCCATAGCGAAAGCTGCAGAGAGGAAAGAGCACGAGCGGTTATACTGCAGCTCAGGGCAATGCAGCTGTCAGCTGTAGCCTCACACTCATTAAGGATTGATGTAACCAAATAAAATGTTGCTTGTATGTATCCAATGTGTATTGAAACACAATTTCAGGTGTTAAAATAAAAGGCAAACATGCATATGCTTATAAAATATTTTTCACAGGTTACCTCTTGTCCTGGTTCTATTGAATGTCATTCATTACTGTCAGAAATGAATGTCCCCCCAACAAACATTGTCAGTCTTGAAATTACTAACATTAATGAAGATGTGACGAAGGAGCCGACTGTCACGAGCTTGGACGCAGTCATAACTTAAAGTGGGTGTCAACATGCAAGGACACTCGCACACATATGTACACTGCGCTTAACAATACAAAGGAGCCTAAAGAAGCCTTTCAGATTATAGAGAACAAATTAGCCTGTTCTCAAAAACAGGCTAATTTGAGAACAAACCAGGATCTAGAAACGCACTTTGGTATTAATTTAAAGAGGAATTTAGAGGAAGTACTTGGAAAAAGAAATAAGAATAAAATGTAATGTAAAAAGGTCAGAAGTAAATTGATGACAATTTGTATTACAGAAAAATATTTTCTCTGAGGCCACCCAAAATAACTTATAAATGATTCCATGTGAGACATATCAACAAATGTCTAATTTTTAAATACGTGACTTTTTTTATACTTGTTGCTTCAATCTATATTTATAGGATTGGATTTTATTTGTTGATTTGCATTACAGAAAGGAAGCTTCCAGGCCCAGCGTACTGGAGGGTGTAGTCCGTGGAGGGGGTTCATAAGTGTGGGTACACAGGTATGTGAAGTGGTAAGGTAAATCCACCCATATTTCCTATGTTAAGTCCCTCTGGATGTCCTCATTTTAAATGATCACATATTTTCCATGTTAAGTCCTCCTGAATGTCCCCATGTTTTTTCTCCCTCCTGAATGTCCCCATTTAACAGGGAGACATCCAGGATTTTTTTGTTTAAAAAAAATTATTCAGTTAATTTCTTCTGGAGTGTGTATCACTCAAGTTCAATCATCAATTTCTAGGTCCCAATTGTAAAGGTCCCTCAGAGATCTATGTCCCCTCTTGGAAATTTCTTCAAAAATGATTAAAAGTCAAATCTTCAGTCATATTATGGTAATAGAGCTTTAATGTAAATTTTATTTTTGGTTTGTGCTTTTTCAACAAACTAGAAACAGAAGTCCCCTGTTGGTAGGGTGGGTGTGTAGTCATGTGTAACCCAGGGTAAAAACTGCCCTTAATCCCGCCTTTGCTGCTCCATTGGTTAGAGTGACAGTCAGTCACACAGTGCAATTCAGCCAATCACTGCACCTGAAGTGGTTTTTCAGGCCTGCTCCAGCTTTCCCAATCAGGTGTGAGGGGGAGAGCTGGAGACAAAGGAGCTACAGGTTTGTGTTTCCAAACAATTAGTTTATCTCTTTGTTTCTTATGCACTTTTAAAACTCACAATATTAAAAAATCATGTATATCTGAATACCCAGTGAGCTTGGAGCCATGAAGTTGACATGAACTGATCTATAAATGGAATTGGTGAGTAGTGAATGCAATGTAGTTTTGTTTGTTTAGCATGTTGCATGTTTGTTTAGCTAATGCTAATTGTTTGATCTAACTTTTTAAATGCAATACATGTGGTTAAGATAATGAAATAAATGCTAATATCTTTATTTTGTCTTAAAGATTTGATTGTGGATTATTGCATTTATTTCTGTATAGAGCTGAAAAAATGTCTAGTAACTAGCTTGCTGGTAATTTACTGGTCCTGTTTATTTTAATACAGGCCAGGTGACTCTTTTTAGGGTTAAAGGATGGCGAGCTTCTGACAACTGGCTGGAGCCAGGAGAACTTGATTTTCTCTTCATACTGGTCTGATAGGAGGCTGATGGTCCATAATGTTCCCCCTCCATCTCACTACATAGACACACAATTCATTATTCATCCTCTTTTCATCAGAAATGAATTGCGCTTGGAGATTTTCTCTTGAGTATCTGGACAAACACACCATGGACTTTTAAATGTGTCGGTCAGACACTTTGCTGACCAGCTGGGAAAGTGAAAGACTTTGTGCACATCTATATAGAAGATCTACTGCAGTACTGTGTATATATTTATTGTATTTATTTTTTTGGTTTCTATGTATGTTCTGTGTCTTGTAATGTTCACTTAATTTTTCTTCTTTAAAATACATAGTATTGAAAGCAGTTATTGTTTTTATTGATTGCTGACAACAGCTCCAGTAGACGAATTTAGTTTTCTGATCTCAGATGCTATCTAGTTCCTTAGTACATTAAATAGTGCTACATCTCCATCTTTGTTCACCTCCTACAGACAAGATGAGCACAATAAACATCACTGAAGTGAACTATGGCATCGGCCAATCATTTTTGTTTTGTCCAAGTCATAATAGAACCCTGCTACAGAAGACATCATCCATTTGATGTTCAGACAACCAAAAAACATTTTTTTCTGGGATATTTTGACATGGGTCATAGACATGGCCTTACGTTGAACCACTCTCCAAAAGTGCAATTGGATTACTCCACATGTCTAAAGTCAAAGATTTGGCTTTCTCTAATAAACCCAAAACAAGTTCAATCAAACTGAATGAGGTAAAGTCTTATTTCATGATCTGCATTGAGAGTATAAGCCCTTAGATTTTCCTTGTTGAAAACGGCTTTAATAGGGTGCAGGTGGATGGCATCAGTATGGGCAGAAAGCTTGGCATTTACGGCCTTCTGAATGTCCATGTGCTGAAATTGCTCATGTACAGCTTTGATTGATCCACAATGTTACATATTCTTGTAGGATTTTATAGTTGAGCTCCAGGCTGTGTAAGCTGAATTGTAAGCATGCAGTAAATTTTAGGCACATAAAAACTTTTCAATACATCAAGTTCAGCTAAATTTCTTTCTGCACTCCCACTGTTGCTTAAATGTAGCTAACGTTCCGGGCGAGAGGCGGGGTACACCCTGGGTACACCTGCAACAGAGGTTGCCAGTCTGTTGCAGGGCAACACAGAGACAGACAGGACAAACAACCGTGCACACACTCACACCTAGGGAGAATTTAGAGAGATGAAGAATTTCATGTATCTTTTTATTTTCCTTTTTTGTGTTTAACTATTTGACACACTACTCAAATACCTTGCCTTACATTACTGCCAAAACGAGCAAAAAAAAAAAGAATAAAGTAATACATTGGCAAAAAAAAAAAAGAGGAAAACAATTTAATAGGGTTTTTTGTTGCTGTAGATAGCAAGCCTTTCTTAAGTGGATGATTGCTCTTATGACATTGATATATGATGTTTCCTGGAGCCTTACAGGGTCCTACTGTGCTGGGTGACACATGGGAGTTTCACTAAATGCCTGTGCCCATGTCATAGACCTGCAATGAAAACCTAAGGGGAATGTAGGTGATTTAATCCAGTGACACATGTCCCATCAAAACCTTTACAGCACTGGGAAGTGGAGGCTGAGAAAGCTGTTACAAACACTAGGTTTAAGCTAACCACATGATGTCCTCTTAACAATACTTTCATCAAAAGCAGTTTCTTAAAAATTATTGTATTCAAATGAGTAAAATGTATGTATGTGTATATATATTAGATGAAGATAGCTCTCTATCTTCATCTAATTACAAGGTCAAAGCTTTTTTTTTAGATCTTGTCTTATAAAGGCAGAGTATTTAAACAATTTTTGTTAACACTTTCAGCAAACAAGACTGCAAGAGAGGTTATAGGAATCCACACAATATCAGTAGATTTCCATAAGTAGGAGATGTCTTTACTCTACGTTTCAAACCCCCAATTTTTTTTGGATGGCATTTCATTATGCCGAAAAGAACCATCACTGTAATGAATTCATCAATGTTGGTAAGATAAATGGCTCAACAAGTAATAGATAGGGCCGTCTACCCCGTCCAGTGTTGGAAATTGTCCTTCATATACATCATCTTATTAGGAAATGGAGCAGGTGTTCTAACACAGCCACCTTATGATTGTATTTTCCCACTAAGCATGTTTGAAATATTGATAGCAGAACTATCAGATTTTGATAGTGGACCTTTACCCGTCTTATGATTTTAATCTGATAGCGAATGAAGCCTATACAGAAAAAAAGCACATATTTGTTTTTAGCATGGCTGGTTTTGCAACTATTTAGCAAAGGTTATAGTCTAAATTAGAGTCATGCATTTTAGAGCTTTCAGCTTACATTTATTATTACAAAAAACTCTTACTATTAATACAGCAACGCAATAAACATATAATCTATTAGACTCACAAATTCACCTTTTTTCTTGTCTAATGTGCTATATACAGTATCTACCAGTAGCTCAGCATTATCTGACATCATCACCACTTCGGAGTTACATAGCAAGAACGTATTTAACAATGCGTCAATCATTCAGTTGTTCCTCATTTTTTTTCTTTTTCTATTTTTTCTCATTTAGTTAGTTATCTCCTATTATTTTTGGAGATCAAAATAATAGATTTAAAAAAATATATTTTAATCAACATATAATTACACAATGAGTTCCATGTTTTCAGACCAGTGGGTTCTCTAAATATGAGTTATAGCTTAAGTTTTATGACTTTGTGAACCCCTATGTTAATTTTTTATAATTTGAGCCTTTTGTAATTATTTGTGAACAGTTTAAGCCATTTGACCCACAAATGTAGCTCTGTTATGTGCTCGTGTTTGCATATCCTCTACTTTTGAGTTCTGAGTGTCATTTGTGTCCATCTTCCATTCCCATTTTCAATTGGTCTTTGAGAAGTACTTGGTTAGCGTTGTCCTACTTAACTTTTTATAAGCCAGAAAAATATTTTCAATAAGATTGAATTAATTCTGTAAGACATGATTGTGGTACACAGTAGTTTGTTAAAATAATGTGAAGTGTATCTTCAAATATGTATTCTTCTAATTAGATTGCAAATTCTATCCTAAATGTTTATTAAAAACAAGGGGAAAAAAACTCTAGAACATGTTTCTGTGAAACTATTTAATTTAAAGTGAGGGTGGTAAAAACAGCCTCTTTGTTGTAAGTTAATGTAATGTTATGATTATGACAAAATTAACCCTCTGATGTGTGAGTGACAGATTTTACAGTCTCCTGTGAGTGGGTCTTTTTTGACCCGGGTTACAATCAATGTGTTTTTATGCTACTTTTGTTATTTTGATTCAAAATAATGTTTTGTATCGTACTTTCTACTGTTTTATTTCACACAAGAATTATTTCATGTTTGAAATATTTAAATTTTTCACTTTTTTAAACATTTTTAGAACAATTTGTAGAACATTTCTGACACTTTCTAGAACATTTTTAAAACAAAATGACGACAACAGCAATTCTACATCAGCAATGATGAAATGTTAATAATGGACAATGTCAACATCCATTATGTGTGTATGGACATGGGCGGGGGTGCGAAAGAGCACGTTTCTAGAAACTAGCTAGCTAACATTACTGTCTGTATTCTATTATGCTACATGTGTCACGCATGTGAGTGTATGTATGTGTGCATTTATTTATACATCCATCCATCCATCCATTTTCTTCTGCTTATCAGGGGTCGGGTTGTGGGGGTAGCAGCCTAAGTAAGGAGGCCCAGACTTCGCTCTCCCCAGCCACTTGTTCCAGCTCCTCCTTGGGTATCCCAAGGTGTTCCCAGGCCACCTGAGAAACATAGTCCCTCCAGAGTGTCGTGGGTTTTCCCCGGGGGCCTCCTCCCGGTGGGTCGTGCCCGGAACACCTCACCAAAGAGGCATGCAGGAGGCATCCTGACCAGATGCCCAAGCCACCTCGACTGGCTCCTCTCGACATGAAGGAGCAGCGGCTCTAATTTCTGCCGCTTGTATCTGTGGCTTCGTTCTTTTGGACATGACCCAAAGCTCATGACCATAGATGAGGGTAGGAACTTAGATCAACTGGTAAATCAAGAGCTTTGCTTTTTAACTTAGCTCTCTCTTCACTACAACAGACTGGTACAGAGCCCGCTTCACTGCAGACGCTGCACCAATCCGCCAGTCGATCTCCCGCTCCATTTGTCCCTCATTGGTGAACAAGATCCCGAGATACTTGAACTCCTCCAATTGGGGCAGGACATCCTCCCTAACCCAGGGAAGGCACTCTACTCTTTTCCAGCTCATTTATTTATGCATTTATTTATATAGCTATGAATTTTTATTTTATTTATTGAGATGATAAAAGAAAGAACCTTGAACACATTGATCAACAGGTTTTGCATGTCATTCTATGCATTCTCCCTCTTGGTTTTCTTATCCAGGGTGTCAGACACACACAGAGACACGCACACACAAATAATACACATGCACAATAAAGTATAGGCGGTAATGTTAGCTAGTTGGTTAGATAACTAGTGTTGGCTAACTTTGAAGAAGACTAATATGTTGATTACTGTCACAGTACTCACGATTGATACACACACACATTTGTGAGGTAAAAAATTAAAATAACTATTTGTGAAAGTTCTTGCTGTGTAAAATATTATTATTCAGGGGTGACACTTAGGACTCAGTGTGTATGGTTCACAAAAAAATGTGTTCCTGACAGTCACAGTTTGTAAGAAACAAAGATTCCCATTAAATTTCATAGGAAATGAATGCGGGTCATTTGTGACCCACTCACGGAAGAATGGGGTAGCAATGTAAAACATGCTATTTTCTTAAAATGTATAAAAGGTAAATTAAAAATTTGAATTGCATAATATCAGTAACATATTTTTGGAGGAATACCTGGAATATGAAGTGATTAAAACATGTCATTACAAAGATATTGCAAAAAGATGACCTTATCTGGTCAAAAAGGACCCACTTACGCATTAGAGGGTTAAGAACATTTTTTCACAAATTTTTAAAATAATAGGGGTTCCAGTACTCACTATTACTTTTTTATGTGAACTTGAGAAGGCAGGCCTAGAACAGATAACGTTTTCCACTGTTGATCAGGACGATGCCTTGTTCTTCAAGGCATCGTCCTGATCCTCCTCTACTATTTTTTACCTCAAATGTGGTTACAAGTCATCGACCATGAAAACATCATATTTAATACCTTTGTGTGGAAAAGGGGCATTGATGGAGTATCCTATAGTATTCAATATGTTAAAAGATGTGATCCAAAAAAGTGAAACCACAGAACACCTAGAGTCTGACATTTTCTGTACATTTATACACGGCCCTTGAAAATATCCTTGCTGGACTCATGAGTTTAATCAAAACAACTTCTATATGATGATACTGCTAATTTCCAATGAATAAATATTCTTCCAACTCTAGATTTTATGATTAGCGTCCTATTAATTCAGCTAATTTGGGAACTCAGAAATCAGTTAAATAATCCATGACTACTCATAACTTTAAAGAATGCTGTAAAAAAAATAGTTGAAGTCTTTACTCATTAGCGCTCTAGAGTAAAAGGGATTGCCTAGTTAGTTTTTCATTAGCTGATCAGGTCATTGTGGCAAATCCTTCAACTGGACCCTACCAGCTCCTTGAGCAGCTGAGTTCTGAGACTAACGGATAGAAAAAAAAACAAATAACTTGCACAAGCCCCAAGCAGCAGAGTTGAGAAGCAGGCTTAATCAACTTGTCAGAGGATGTCGCAATAAAGGTGATTGTTTGTATCATATTCTTTGCTGAGTTCACCTAGTTCTTGTGTGAAATTTCTCTAAGATTTTTCTTTTCTGTTATTTCTTACCACCCTGTTTTGAATACAAAGTGAAAAACCAATAAAACATACACTGACCTGAATCAGAACCAAAGCCGTTCGTTGTGATTGACCTTTCAGCTGGAACAACAGCTTCTGCGCCAAGATTTTCCATCAGCCAAGAGACAGGACTGTGTGATCAACACAGCTAAAGTGTTTAAGTTTGCTGAAGTGGTCTGGAAACTTTGAAATTATGAACCAGTATAGAAGAGAGCAAGGTAGAGGGTGTGAGCAGCGCATTCTTGAGGATGTTTGACAATGCTATGACCGTCCTCCTGGCTCTGATTCATTGCTTCTGACCAATTGCTGTATTTCTGCAGCTAGTACTGGGAGTACTGGGGGAAGGCAGAAGAGCTGTAATTTTTCACAGATCATCTGTCTCATTCTGTACTGTCATGACAACAAGACAGCAAGAAAGCTGCAGGGAAACAAGCTACCCTGGCTAATAAATACTCAAAATGTTATTTACATTTAAGTCCAAAAGTACTTGTTTGTCTGACAGATCTTTTAGTTATGCCAACATGTTTTTTTTCACATGCTGGCAGATTCAAGTCTGGACCCATCCAATCCTGGCTTGAATCTGATAAAGAATCTAATAAAGGAACTAAAGATTATTGTGACGGCATAAGGGCCTTTCAACCTCAAAGACTTGAAACTCACTGCTGGCTTAAATTACCAAAATATCAGTGAAAACATTAGAAAATCTGGTCACAATTATGAGAAGGTTTTGATTGCTGTTATTTCAGTAACATTTCTTCTATTGCTTTTGAGAAAGATCTACATAGTGTTCAACAGCCCATTACTTAATGTTATGGAGCTTCATGTTTGGAATAAGTCCATGACTATTTCATAAAACAATAATCAATTATTATAAAACATAAATGAGATTGGTATTATAAAGTTGCTGCTAACTTTCTCTAATAAAACAAATGTGAAATTTTAACTATAGTCACACCTTATTTATATCCAAGTGAGAAGAAATAAGAAAAGGATTCTGAGAATGGGAATTTTGGTGTTTGTGTGGAGGTAAAGCTATAAATGAAAGCGAAGGACAGTTACAGTATGAATTATGTAGGAGTGAGAGAAAAAAGCCTCCGTTGACAACAAAGAAAGAGAGCCTTGAATGATGGCTTTGCTGCAGCCGTGGCTCACAAACTTCTCAGGTTTAACAGACAGTAGACAACCTCAGTTTGTAATTTACCATAGCAATGCCCTCAATTTTGTATTTGTAATGGAATACACATACACACAGAGAGAGATGTATCTAATTTATCAGTTTGCATATGTCCATCTCAAATGTTTTCCAAGGCATAACAAGTCATATTTAGATATTATAATGTATGCTTAGTCAAAGCAGTTCTTTGGGGATCTCTAGTCATCTCTGTAATTACTTTGTCATTTCCTGCATGTGCTTAACCTTTACAGTGCAATATATGACTAATCTATTCTCAAGAATGATTCCTGCTAACTGCATATATATACTCTAAATAATAAGTGATAAGTCAAATGCATATCATCAGAAAATACAGTGGATGCCAAGACAAACAGCTGTGAATCATAATGCCTTTATATCACCTCACTGTTTTAGGGATGTATATTTACTTGCTGGTGCTAATTGTTCTCCCCCAGTGGTAATCAGAAAATCCAATTATAATGTCTTGATAGACATTTATATTTGAAAAAGGTCACATTGTTCCAATTCTTGCACATATTTATCAACGGGTAACAATAAATGTCCTCATCAAAGTTAATCAGGCAAAGCAGTCCTACCATATGCTGGATTGCGATTTTGCCTATTAAAATAAAATGCACCATCCTGTCTGCATTTTTCAATAGTAAGTGTAAATGGAAAAAAAAAATTCAAGTAAATTCACTTCAGTTCAGAGTTTTTAAAATAAATACTGCTCACAAAGTAGCATTGCCTTTTTGCATCCTTTAATATATTTCAGTGGATAAACAACTTGCATATTCACCAGCATACCTTGTTGTCAGATGGGGTTAATTTGACCACAAGGCAGGTCAGAAACCTAATTAATAGTATTCATTATTTGGGTGTGCATAACCCTTAATTAGATAACTTATAAAATTTCATTCTATGTTGCTGAACTCGTGTCCCCTGTTATTTCTGTGTAGGGGTGGGGGGTATTTTAATGTTATGTAATAATGAGCATCAGTAGCATCCATTATGTAACATAAGTGGGGGGAATTTTGAGCACCTCTACAAAATACATTGAACTTTTTATGGGAGATATGTATGGTTATTTTTTGTCAATGTATTTTGTAGAGGTTCTCTCCCACAGGGTAAAGGCATGACTGTTAGGTTATATGGTCTCCCTAAATCATCCACTGGTGGGGGGGTGTGTGTTTATGCAAGTTCTTTGCTTTGTGTGTCTCTGTGCTGCCCTGTAATGGGCTGGTGACCTGTCCAGGGTGTACCCTAACTCTCGCCCAATGATTGCTGGAGATTGTCAATCTTTCCACAGATTTTTGGCTGGCTTTGGGTCTGGACTTTGACTTGGACACATGAATGGGCTTTGACCCAAACTACTCCAAACTTGTACCAAATAGTCAGAGCTACTTGGGAAGCATTTTTCAAGTAGTCAAACATACTTTGTTTGACCACAAACAAAGTATGTTTGTGGTCATTGTCCTGCTGGAATGTGAAGCTTATGAGTCTTTTGCAGCCAACATGTTTTATTTATTTGATTGGGGTAAATACAATAAACATAGATCATTACCTCAAAACAATGTGATGACCCATAATCAGAATCAGAACGCTTTTGTTGTTATTGTACAGAAGCACAACAAAATTTGTTTTGGTGATTTAAGTGATGAGGGGAAAACTACAGTAGATTTACAACACAAAGAACCTTAAACACTCAATTTAAATGAAAAGTGAATATTAACAGTAAATACAATAATATTATCAGAAAGAGTTAGAAAACAATGTCTTCAAAACAACTTAGTTTCAATGATGGCCCATTATTTAGCTCCTTCTATTTTCCCAATAACTTTCCTGTTACACACTGAAGCAAAGCATCCTTCAAGTAGGATACTGCCACTACCAAATTTCACAATAAGGATTGTTTTTACAATTATGTGAAGCTTTCTGTTACGGTCCGACCAGTAAGGCACAAGGACAAAGGCATATATATAAAAAAAATATCTTCTATTTATTTTTCCCAAAAAACCTTAACAAAAGGCTTTCAAAAACAAATCTCAAAAACATAGCAAAAATGGGCCCAAAAGAAATTAACTAAGGCATACCTAACTCAGCATGACAAACCAAAACCGACCTCACACAATGAACACACAGGGGAATTTATACACAAACGAAGAGGAGTGGGAGAAGAGACAAAGACAAATAATGCATAAACATAAATAACAAATTCAAACTAAAACATTTTGACATTAACAAAACTATAAAAACAAAATAATCTAACACCAAAATGTTTTAGCAATTGTTCCATTAGTGGAGAGTGGAAGGATCTTCAACTTCAAGTCCTCTGCTTACAGCAGCCTGACGGTTTGTTCCACTTCCTGGTTTGCCTTACAATGTTTCAGGAAATTTTCCTGACCAACATGCAGAATCCAATTCAGGATATAGAACAAATGGTAAGAAAGGATTTATTTACAAAATAAACAAGAATACAAACAGTGATGGTCAGTCAGATCTCTGGGTTTAGCAGTGTCAGGAAGGGAGAAGCAGTTAGCAAAATTTTAAGATATGGAGGTAAATCTTTGAAGGAAGTGAACTGAGAATGTCTGCTGCTTTAGCGTGGAGATTTGGCATAGAAGAGGGTGAAGGATCCTCATCAGAGATGTTTGGTGAGGTTAGAGCCTTGCTGGTCATTCAGACGATATAAAGTCTTGAAGTGTGAGATCTGAGTGATTGTTGTCAGAGTGGAGTTGGAGAGTGGGCAGGGAGGTGGCAGCTGAGATTGGATGATGGAGACAACCGTAGAATGATTGATGGTCTGAGAATAATCTGATGGTGTCCAGGGAAGCATACCTACAGGTTTCTACCTGGGAGTCAGAAGAAGCGATGATTTAAAGGTGCAAGTAGCTCAAAACAGCAAGACCTTAAAATAGTTAATTTAATACAAAAATAACTTTTTAGGTCATATTTTACCTGCATGAGTTTTTAAAATCACAAAATTGCACCACATTTGTGTGTAACTGCACGTTTGGTTAGACGTTTATTGTACTTTTTTAAATTATTTTTAAGCAACACTTTAATGAAACGCATTGTGGATGTTACTATTGACACATTGGGTCAAAAATTAGCATTCATAGTGTTACTCATTTTGCATTTATGAATTGTATTCAACTTTATTACGCAAACATCGTCAGGGTTTATGGTTTAAAAGTGGACCCAAATGCAGCAGATGGAGCCGTCAAGTAGATTTAGTGGATTTAATAAAAAAAAAATTAAGAATAAAAAACTTACAACAAAAACCACAGAGGACACAGAGAACCAGAGCAGGTCAAAAACCAGGAATCCAGATGAGAAGACAGCAGGGAGTGAAAGAGAAGCAATGGGGAGATATTGGAAGGAACCAGTGAGGAGTGAGCGGAAAAATGGTGTGTAAATACAGGGAGAGTGAATGCTGGAAACATGGATCTCAGGTGATTAGCTAACTGATTGCAGGTCTGAGGGCAGAGAGCAAAAGGCAGGCTGAGGACAGAAAGAGAGAGAGAGAGAAAGACATACATGGGTCGAGGGAAAGTACACTAGGAAATCAAGCTAACACTAAAGAATAACTATACATTAGGAACAAAATGAAACTGGAGTAACTTGGAATAACTAAGCAAGAAATAAACATAATAAACTACAATCTGTAAGAGAGGACTGGAGTAAATTAAAACAGAAACAAGGCATATCTAATCAAAGAGAAAGACCAAGGAACACAGAATAATAGCAAAACTAGAATAAATACATCAAAATTCAAAAACAACTCAAAACAACCCAAGATCCTAACAGACATTTCAGCTGTCTTTTCTTTGATATTACTGAATTTATTATATATCACATTTATCCAAGCTGCTTTTGGGTAAAAAGCTTCATATATCATCAGGTCATCTACAGTAACATAAACCCCATGTCAGCTGTAAGGGTAAAAGCATTTTTAAGATAAGTTGTGGGCAGAAAAGGCTGTTTCTGTATTAGACACATGACTTATTGTTGTTGTCCGATTTAGCCTCGTATCTGGATGGCCTACGGCAGAGAGGCCCGATGACTATCTTACGTCCATTTGCTATGCCCAAGACAGAAACCTGCTGGGTCTGGAGATATTTTCTGCAGAGCACAGTTTCAGGGAGCAGAGTGAGTGGGAGTAGGTTGTCTGTGTGTTTCATAAGATGCTGGCATTGTCTGAGTATTCATCCTTCTATGAGGGTGTTAAAAAGAGATCCAAGTAAACTGGTCTGGGTGAAGCACTGCTTTTTTTTTTTTTAAGAAGACTCAAGTTACCATTAGAACTTGCCCCCAAAAGGCAGAGAAGTCATTCTTCTTGTTATGAGTAATAAAGCTCAACGAACAACACATTGTTAAATCAGTGGTATGGCAATGGTGTTACAAGTTAAAGTTTTAGTTAAATTGATCAATCCTGACTTATTTTACTCACAAGCTATATTTCAATGACATTTAGATTGAGCTTTGCAGAGATAACACACACATTTTTTTTGTTTGTTTTTCTTATGAAGAGACTAGGTGAAACCTCCTCTAATCCAGTCTCTGATTGCTGAAAACAATCATTACAAAATTGTCATCTAATTGCAAAAAAGCCCAACAAATTTATTTTAACAAGTGGAGCATTACAGTGGTGCTCCAGGATAACCCTCACCCTCACCAAAGAGAAGAGCCACAAAAGTATCCCGCGGCTGTTCCAACTGCTGGTCCAGAGATCTGAGACCCAACGGGATAACACCCTCCAATAGAGGCTCAATCAAGCCAGACCCCAAATATGGTTGGGGGTTGGGGGTGAGATCATGAATACATTATCTATGCGGATGGTCTTCAATCAGCTCAACACCACTGATGCAGGTTTGAACTTACTAATTGAGCTGACACTAAATATATGAAAATAAGTAAATGAAGGTATATGCCAAACCTCATCATAATCCAAAGGCTCCCATAGTCTTGCCAGTGGCTTCTTGATGTTATTCTTGGTGTGAATGTGTGTACATACCTTCATTGTCTGCATGTTGATTAGCAACTCTCATTTCTCAGATTTTCTCAAAATTTAATAGCCTGATCTCCATTCTTTTTTTTTTTTTTTTTTGTCAAGCACATGGAAACTAAGACTAGGCCTGGTACCAACAACATAACCCCGCATTCTATAATAAGCCTTCTCATTGCACTAGCTTTGCACAGTCACTATTTCTATATAAGGGGGGGGAAAAAATCACTTTTTATGTCCAATGTACACTTTATTAGCTATATATGTAAGTTCTTCATCTGCACTTATCTAGTGGTTCTCAGAGCTCAGTTTCCACCTTGAAGACTTCAGCAGAGATGGAATTGACATAATTTCAAAATTAGTACTCTGAGCTGTGTATCACCACATGTCACATTGTTGGCATTGTTGCTGCAACCATACCTGGCAGAGGCAGCTTCCCATCTGTTTGAAAGTCCCCTCTTGGACCACAGCCAGCATGCTGCTTCACATCAATGGCTCACTCTCCATTTATACGTGATGTAAAGCAATTGTCAATTGATCTGCAGCTTTTCAAGAACATTTGTCTTGCAAAGGGGTTTCATCTAGCAGAGATACATTGGCTGGTATCACAGAAGCAATTAAAGCCATGTGTTTTGTGGAAAATTTTGCGGATTAGACCATTCAAAATAGGACATCAATTTACTCAAATTAATCAAACATACATGTTTGCTTTGATGCTTGTTCATTCACTGTATCTTGTTCAAATATTCAATAGTTGGGCCTGATTCATTATGCTTCACTTTAGTTTAATTTGCTTTGCTTATTTCTCTGTCTGATTCTTTGTTATGAGTCACAGCAAATAATGCAACATCAGTGTGTTTGATTTTTCCATCTTGCTATTTGTATTCCATCTGTGATTGGCTTCAATATGATGTGTAGCTTGAGACAGTGTTATTATTTTTGCCTGTTAGCTGGGACTGTCAGACTGTGGAACCTCTTGCTTGTGAATTACTTCTCTTCATAACATAATTAAAGCATCTTGTAGGTTGCAGCCATTCTTTTAGGACTAAATGACTGAATGTAAAATATTTTATGAGGTGTCTCTTTCTCAAACAATAGAAATCAGAGTACATTCATCATTGACTGTACAGGTTTTTGGTTCATACATTTCAATAAGCTCGAACGTCACGAGAAAGTTAATATACCTCAGTAAGAGAATTCCAAAAGTGAAACGCAAATTATATAAATTAAAATTTTGGCTGCTTATTTCTGCTCATTTAGAAGCACCCAAATATTTGTCTCAGTAAATCAGAAAATTTGAACACTAGAGAAGAACTATACAACCAGATTTTTTTATGAAAAAGTTTCTTCTTTTTTTTTCTTCTTTTCTTTGGTCATGTTATGGTCAAGATGGAAATCTGAAATGACAGACACTCCACAAAGACTGTGAGCTGTATTAAAGCATAATAATGGAAAATTGAAAGGAGATTCATAATGTGGTAGAAAAAGGCACAGAAGCAACAGGAATAAACCTTAAGGGGACTGTGAAGCAAAGCCCACTCAAGACTTTAGGGGAAATTGACATTGCATGGAATGTGGCTTGAGTCAGTTTTTTAAGAGCCATCATCTGAAAAAAGAGACATTAGCAGGATCCTGCCTGGGTTAAGAAGAAAAACAACTTGATCAAAATTAATTTTTGCATTTAATTTGGAAATCCAGGTTCCATAGAATCCAAGTTGATTAAAGTCAAGAGGAAAGCTCCCACAGTAATTTTTAAATGTCATGTCATGCGGTGGTGTTGGTTCACTGTCCAATGTCAGTGCAGTCAGTTACCACAAAACTGCAAAGCACTTTGTGATTCAATCTGCTGAAGAGCTTTGTAAAGGTGCTGATTTCATTTTCCAGAAGGACTTGGAACCTGCCCACACATCCAAAAGAACCAACACTTGGCTTAATGATAGTGATACTGCCTTTAATTGGCAGGAAAACTGGACTGACCTAAGTCCACAGATAAACTACTGGGTTTTGTCAAAAGGTAGAGGAGAGATACCAGAGCCAAAAAGATGGTATCAAAACTGATTTAATCAGTCACAGGCTTATTGCCTCAATTACTACTGCATTGATGTAGTAATTATTGCTAAACAAACCCATACCAAGAATTCAGTGCATATACTGTGCAACTCATAAATGTACTTTTTAGTAGTCCAACATTTCTGTTTAAACATTCTTTCTTATTTGTCCTACACAATGTTCACATTTTCCAACTTGGGTTTTCATTTGCTGTAGGTCAGTGATGACCAAACCTTCTAACATAATGGCCAAAATAGTCAAGTTGTATGCATTGTTGGTCAAACAAAAGCAATGCTTTAATAAGAAATGCAAAAATAAATTTTGAAGTTATTATAAATTTTACATTTATTCTCATCTTAATAAACTAAATATGCAGTGTTTTACTGAAATGAACAAAAAATACTTACCGGTAATTCTTTAATATTAATTTCAATCAGCAACTCATTCTAGATTCAAAACTTTATAAAAGTCAGCCATTCAGTTAGCCCAACTCTGCTTCTCACAAAAGGATGCTGGATGTTTGTGGTTCTATTTACTACAAAATAAAACGACTGTAGAAAACTAAATGAGTGGCTATTATTGTTTGTGAAAATGTCACCATAAAGGATATGAAAAGTGACTTCCTGTGCTTGAATGCCAGATTTGCCTATTATGGTTTGGAGGGCCGCATGTGGCCATCATCATAATCATCACAATGAATAGAAAAAAAAAAAAAAGTCATTTAAAATATAATTATTCTTTGTGTACTTAAACAGTGTGATATAGGAATTTTTACTTTATGAGTTATTGTAAAAAGTAGGACTTTTGATATTTTAATGTAGTTATAATAAATACATTAAAGGAATTTAGGTATTCTCCTAATTATTTTGAAATTAGTTCATTCAATATGTAATTTTCTGGACTAAAGAAATACATATTCCAATACATATTTGTTTCATATAGTTTTAGAAACCAATTGTAATTTATTGGCATAGAAATAAGAATCCTTATTTCAACAAGTGTTGTTGTTCAGGTACAATAACATAACACTTGAATTAATATTTATTAAATAGGCTTAAATTCTAGCAGTCAATGCTCAGAGAAGCATCTGCAAAAGACCTACATACTGAGGGGATAAAATGTTTAAGATGGCATGCGCATTCCCTTACCTCTTTTTTTTTTCTTTTTTGTGAAAAATGAAAGCTTAGACGCATCCATAACACAGCCACATTCAGAAACTAACCTTCACTGCAAGCATCAAGGAGAAAGAGTCCTGAAACACTCCTGCACAAATAATAAATATCCGAAGTATTTGCATGCCAGGCGCACTCGCCCTGTGTTAACAATGCCAGGTCTCCCTACATCAAAGTGAGAAGTCCTTGAAAAAACAGAGCATGAGGATGGAGGTGTATGTGGGCCTTCTTGGTGAGGCATGGCAAGTTGCTTGCTAAGTATAGCCAGAGAAAAAAAGAAAGAAATGACTGTGCATTGAAAATTCCTTCCTCTGAGAAAAAAAAATAAAAATTGCAGAACATTTCTCCCTGTGAAAATGGATGTAAAGGCTGTATAGGGCAAAAATGATTACATTTTCAAATTTTAAATGTTATTTTTTCTATCCCTATCACAACAGCTTTTAAATGATTGCTAAGCATCTCAAAGACATGTAATAGAAAACTCATTACAGATATTGTCAATGTATGTAGGATCACAGCGAGCAGAGACACACAGAGCTAATTTCATTTGGAAGACTGACTTGATGATGCATGCCTTGAGGGAATAACGCTATGTTGGGGTAAAAAAAAGAAAAAAAAAAGACTTAACATAGCAGAAAACATATGACATTCCTAGAGGAAAATGCATACTTTAATATTTCCCTTGGGTGATTTATTGAAAACTGAAAAACTGAAATCTGCCAAGCAGAACACCTCCGAGCCTACTCAAGGTCAAGAGAAAAAAAAAAGAAAAGAAGGGAAAATGAAATAAAATCTAATAATTTAATTGATTATTTCATAAAGTTGTCAATGCTTAATAGTGACATCAGCACACCAAGAAAATGTATAACTTTTTATCCTTTAGTCATACCATTTATTTGTGTATATTTAACATAAAAAGCAATCATTTTACTGCTTATGTTCCACTGCATTTGAAGAGCATATTGTATAAACCACCAGGGAAAACAACAAATAACCTGCTGCACACTTTAAAGAAACAAGATATTACATATAGGAAACCAGCCTGCTGAGTAAGGAAACCTCTAAAGAGGTTTGCAAGCACCTGGTAGATTGAGTGAAGGTTGGATAGGACAATGCAGCCCAATTTCAAATTAAAGCCCCTGTGGAAATTATCACCACAAGTAATTCTGCAAACTAATCTATTTTAGTCTGTTTCATTTTTAACCATACTTGATTATTGGTTTACAAAGCTAGGCTCAGTGTTTCGTTTGAGTGTAAAAAGACCATCTAACCAAAGAAGGGAACACTTTCGCCTGAATACATCCCTAATTAAAATAGTTTAATTGAATATTACGGCTCAAAAATAGGCCTCAAGGCCCTAGTCTTTTCCTAGTTTTCTAAGAGATCCATAAACTCTTAACAAATGTTTTCAGCTCCTTCTTTTAGCCTGTAGGGGAAGCTGATCTTATTTTTACAAGTTTCCTTTGTTTGATTAAAGAATTATTAAAAAGTGTAATTAGAAATAAAATAATTTTTGATTACACTGATTCTCAGCTCTAAGGTGTAATTATTTTAGTGTAAAATATGAGTAAGCCTGGATCCTGACAAAAATATTAAAATGCTCTAAATTCTCCTTAAAAGTTGTGGGGGGAAAAATTAAGTGCAAAAGAGAAGATTTGTAATTCAGGCTTGATGTTTTTATTACAAACCTGATTACAAGCCTGAAAAGCAATTTGATTATGACCACTGCACAACTTAGTGTGGTTTACTCATGTTACAGCTTCTCCAAATTGATAAGCTGTGTTTCATATTCACTGATAAATGTGTTTCAGTTTTTCTTATCTAATCTCTTTCAAGAAAAATGGATGTCTTTTGTCGATTTTAGAATACACAATATTTGAGTTGTGAATTCTCAGACATGGCACCAAATGTCCCTGTGCAGAAAAGCAGGATTGATTAATTACCCTACTTATCAGTAAAATTAAGAATCTGAGCTCCTTTCAGATAATACATTTACTTTCTTTTTTGTGGCGGTAGAGGGGGGTAAAGCCAAAACACCAAGTGTAACAATTAGCCAAGTGTAACAATTGCTAAACTTGCTATTACTTAACATTGTAATTATTTGTCATATTACAATATAAACACATCATCTGATCAAGAAAACACCATAACACCAAAACAAGTAACAAAACACCGTCAGTGCCTGTCAAAAATAAATCCATGGTCATGGACTCTAAGAGCTATGACCTCTCAGGTGTCATTCGGTACAAAGATATGCTCTGTCCAACTTGATTCATGTTCTGGCCTCTGTGAGTCATGGCAACTCCCCATCCAATTACCATCCCATAATATATCAAGGGAATTACAGTGAGACTGAGCAAAGTCAGAAGTGGCTTGAAGACACCCGTGGGTAATGGACAGTCATGGCATTTTGTTTGGATCACACCACAGATGTAATGATTCTGTTGGAGGGAGCCCAAGTTGACTGATAACTAGGTCAAAAGAAGAATGTGCTGCATCATTTCTCCCCATCTTCTCTGTATAGCTGGCAAAGTTTAGAATTCTTTATTTGGAAAGAAAACATCTAATCACTACAGATTTATTACGTGATATGATTTGTGAGTGAACCCTAATTAAAATAGGTCAATGAGAAGATCCGAGTTGATGTCAACAATTTTAAAATGAACAATAAAAGTGGGCTTTGTTCATCTCTTCAGCTCAAATGCATAAAGCAAGTTTTTGTTTGTTGTTTATTTGAAACAATGTCTTTTGAATTTTTGCTTTAAAAACTGTTTCTACAATTTCTAAAAAAAAAAATAGTGAAGATCTCATGCAAAGAAGGCTAAAATGTGAAATGCTGGAGGAAATGTTGACGTGCTGTATACACTGCATGCTGTCTCACTAAAGGAAATGATGTGTGGTGAAAGCACTTTATTTGGGAGTTGAAGCGGGTCTGTGAAGGGTTTTGTGCTGTATTTTTTTTTTTTTTTTATAAAACTGTAAATTATAGGCATCTGTTAAATCAAGGTAAATATTTCTGCATTATTCCCATATTTGTGATCTAAGTCAGCAGCACTTTGGCACAAAGATAAGCTCTGTACATCTGGATTCATATTGTGATCAGAGCTGACCTATGGCATAAGAAGAGATTTTTAGAATCTGTTTAGCTGCACATGTGAACTTTGGGTTCCCTGTTCTAATTTTAAACAGCAACCTTTAGTGAATTCCCAATATGTGCAGTAATATCACACTACAGATTAAGTGTGCAAGAGTGAGTTGGTGCTCTGAATAACATAGAGTTCGGGCCATGTCTATGTCTGGCTTTATGGATGAATAATTGATCCACTTTGTGCATCATTCGGCTCAAATTATCACTCTGTTAGCATAAAAAAAAACATACAGCTAACAGGGGGAAAATACGTTCCAAAATAACAGTAAAAACAACATGGATGAATACTTTGCATCTTTCATCATTTTTGTACAACTGTTCCAGTGTTAAGGGTTTCTGGTGGCATGTTTCTTGTTTCTGTTTGCTTTAAAATTTTTAAATGGGGCAAGGGTTTCCTTAAATATATACATATGAATTATTATACAACCTAATGAGTGGAAAAAAAATAAAACCAAAACATAGATTTTTGATTAGCTTGGGAAATGAGCAGCTGACAAAAGTTAGTACAGAAAAAAAATGACAAATTAGGATTTCTTCGTGGCATCACCACTATACTACCTTCTCTGTGATGGTCTGGTGTCATTAGACGTCATGTTAAGGAAACTAGGGTACAATGCATTTCCTGAGAGTGCCACAATATATGAAGCCAAGTGATGATTTAGATCAATTCAAGGGGGAGACTTAGAGGATGCAACCAGAAAGTACTCAAGCACAGATAAGTCGTCACAGTTTCACTTCACTGCTTTTCTTACCATGGACTGAGACTTTCATAAGAGAGTAAAGCTCAGTGAGTTTTGTGTCTCTTACTTCTGAGATGATTTATGTTATACAGGCTTTAAGGATTTCATACGGCTTTCTAAGGATGCTACAAAGTTCGATATTTGTAATATCATGGCCCTGATTCTATTACTTTCCTTAAGCTGTCATTAAATCCTTCAGCAAGCCTGTTGAATATAGTTTGTGAAATCAAGTTTAGTTATTTATTTATTTTTGCAAAGGTGGCTCAGCTGACTTTATGGTCACAGCATTGAAGTGTGGAAAATCATTTACAGAATTGTTTTGTGGAGTATAAGATAAATCTTTTTTTTTTCTTTTCTTTTAGAAATGGTTTTTAGCCTTAAAGCTTCTTTAGAGTCACATTACTGATTTCATACTCAACTCGTAACAGGCAGGTTGTGTATTTATATAAACTTTGGGTTTCATGTAAGGGAATGTTTTAAGTCACAATCCTGGTGGAGATTTCATGGTTCTCCACAATTCAAAAAGACTCAAGCAAGATAGATGTGATAAGAGCTGGCCCAAGGCATAGGCTTTAATCTGGGTTTTTTTATTATTATTATTATTATTATTTAGATTAAGAATACTATTAAATTTGATTTGGTGTTCCAGCATAGAAAAATGTAAAGTTTTGAAATTGTTTCAAACTTAAATGTAAGATTTTATGGAACTGGAAAGTTTTCTTTGTAAAAGTGCAAAGAATAAAGTCTTTCAATCCTTACTTTGAGTTTGAGCTTGGTTTTCTCTCAAATAAATCATATCAACACAATTTAGTGTTTAATATAAAACTTATTGCCATGTTAAAAAAACAAACATTTCATTAGTATTTTTAGATGTTTTAAACTGTGGTCCAATAAATATTAACCATTAGAGCCTTGGCTTATTGGAGAAAAATATTTTGCCAAGTCTCTCCCATGCCTCAAAAATATATAGATTTTCTTTTTTTTTTCCACAAAACGTGTAATACATTAATATGTGACACAGCAGGAATTTGACAGAACCGTTAAGACAGAATATCATTGCTTAAGGCAAGGTGACGGATAATAATCTGCAGTGCTTTATGTTTAATAATTAAATCCCAGGAGTGGTGCAAAAAGATGCTGGTGTCCTTGTTTCCAGTCCTCTCAATACTCTATCAGCTGGGTCCAGGGTGATCAGTCAAAACAGCGGATAGCATAGTTGATGTTTTCCAACTGTACAAAGGTTGATTATTGTTAAAATGATGTGGGAATAATATATGTACCAAGGCCAGGGATACACAAAGTACATGTATTCAGTTTGCACAAAAAACAAAAACAAATAAAAAAAAAAAAACAGGAAAACTACACTTTCCATTTGCAATCTCATGTTTCAAGGTGTGCACTTATTTAAGTTTCATGCATCACTGATCCTCCGTGTTTTATTTAGAATTATATGTATTTGCTTTGTGCCTGCTTTGATTTTCTTGACCTTGTAAACATAGATTCATTCCTTTTATTTGCAGGAATTACTCATTACACAAACTGACTCCACCCTCCACCCCCTTCAATTCCCTCACCTCCACCCCACCTGCTCCCATCTTTTGATGGAACTACATTCTTTGTAAGTCAAGGAATGTAGTTCCAGAGGTGCAAGGTGATTTATTGCATTTTGTGTAAATGTGAATATGCTACAGCATTTACTTTTGGATCTGTGTGGCCTGCACGAGCAAGAAATGTCACATAACTCTGAGGCACAACTGACTGTCACAATTAAATGCTGATTAATTCCTGGAACTCTCAAGAAAATTTATGAAATACAATTTTAATTTCTTATTGCCTTAAATATTTAGGTTTTTGAAGCAATCTGACCAGAACATGGCATTTGGCCTATGAATCAGTAATTAATGTATTTCTTCATGTGACATTTTCATTATTTTTAAAGTTCAATAAAGAGGTCCAAATCAGGTTTGGTTTTAACTTTTATTTAGAAAATATTGTTTATTTTGGCAAAGTTTGAGTTAAGTTTGACAAAATCACCAAGTGGATAATAAGAGAGTTCTCTTATAGTCATGTAATGATGAATGACAAATGAAAACATTAAAATATCTTCCTAGTTCCTAGGTCCATATTGCACTTATTTTAATAGTAGAAGTTACGTCTTGATAACAACTGTCCCAAAGCACTGTCATTTTTGAAATATGATAGGACCCATGCATAAAGATGGGCCTATGTCAAAGAGAGCAAAATAAAAACTTACAAGAGAAATAGAACAGGTAATGGAATAGAGGCAGAGAAATTGAGGAATCCAGCAATGCATAATGAAAAACAAGGAGCTTAAACACTGAGGCAGGAGTGGAAAATGACAAAGAAACCAGATGTACTAATCAGAGGAGACATGGAACAGCTGTGGTAGAAGGAAAGCAGAAAATTGAGGGAGGGAGGATAATAAAGCAAAGGGAGCTCACTCAAAAGGAACTATGAACAAAAGGGAAAAGAGGTACAGGGTTAAGAGATACACATTCAAATTCACAAAGAACAAAACAAAAGAGACTCGAGACAAACAAAGGAATTAACATGGCAATAATTTACTAACAATACGTAGTGATCACAGAGAAATTCACTTAATATATATTGACCTATCCAACATAAATAAACAACAAGGAAATAATCAAAACACAAACATCCAAGCATTATAACAATTACTTGCACATTGAATGTATTCCTTTACCAAAATGACTGTCTTTCAATAGGCCACTTCCTTTTTGAACTGGTTTAGTCAAAGCAAATTTATAACCACCTTGTGGGGCTGCAATACTGCAGCTGTCTCTTTGAATACCAGACAGTCTCTTTGTAATTATACTGAGCAAGAAAAAACAAAAAAAAAGCTCCATTAAGATTTATCATTTTATTTTGTTATTTTGCAATTATGTGAAAGCCATTGCTGTACATGAATTTTCCTGTGAATCAGTCAAACATTTCTCGCTAAGTCTGGTCTGGTCCACCTCAGAACTGAAGTCTTACTTTACACTGAGATTGATGGTCATAAGACATGACTGGTCCAGCAAGCTTTCATGTGGGAAGGAGTTGATTCCTTGTTCACTCATCTCTGCTGTGTTGTGTTTTGTTTTTCAGTAAACTTGGTGCAAAATTCTCTGTCTGCACCCTCTTGCTGAACAGACTTGTGTCAGTTTAAACCAACAAGTCTTTTAGGAGATTTCCCCATTTCTATTACCATAAGGTTCCATCATGTTCCAAAGCTTGGTCCACACAGACCTCCACTGCCTGTGCCAGACGGAACAGGACCATCTGCCTGAGTGACACCAAGATGTTGTGCCAAGATTGAGCCTTCAGCCAAGTTGAGTAGGGGTGTTGGAACTGCATTTTTTACAGTGACCACTGATTCTTGAAAGCCAAACTCGTACTGCAATAGTTTTGGGAGTCCTAACCCAAATGTTCTGTGGTGAAAGAAAATCTCATGTATCTAAAAATGTTAGTCTGTTGTCATTCAGTGTGACAGATGCAATGCCTGCTGATTCTGCGATTTTCTCTCAACTGTGTGACATTTTCTGGGACATCATGGAGTTTTTTATGCTGCTGTGTCAACCGACATGTGATTCTGGTCCTTTATTCCACAGCCAGGCGCATCTGCATTCTTTTTTATTATCGTTCTTTTTTTCCCCTATTTTCACCATCAAAGTCTAACAATAAGCACAGTGACAAAAATTGCCTTATATTTATTTCATGGGCTGTGATGTTTGACTTCTGACAAGTCGTCTACAACTTATAAAAATCGCACAGTTCAAAAGGTGAAACAACTTGATTCAGACCTGAAATAAGTTACTCTATATTTTCCTGTGTGGCTGTCTGGTTCTGGTAAATATGGTGGGTCTCCATGGTGATCCGAAGAACCAAATTCAACTTGAATTCCTCTTGCACCTTAAAATCGATGAAAACTCATCATTATGTACGCTCAGCTGGTCAGATCATGGTGTTAATAACGTCGAGGACATGGGTTCAATCCCCATACTGGACAATTGAAATCGAAAGTCTTCAGAAAATCAACACTTCAAAGTAAAAAAACATGGAAACTATATCTTTACGCATGTTGATTTTGAAAAACAATTGAATATGACCACTTTTGTCAAGATCATGTAAGTTTTTCTTCAGAGACAATAGCTAAATAGATGATTCAATCACTTTTATCACAATTATGTCTTCATGATCTTAAGTTTTCTAAGTGTTTAGCTTTGTAATATATAGAAATATACACTGACAATTAAATGAAATAAAAATAATTATATCCCATGAAGACACTCTTAAAATTCATGGCCATACATCCAAGCCAGGATGTACAACACCTGGAGATATGGAGTGATGAGTGTAGTTTGCCAAACTATATAGATAAATGCTGGCTTTTCTCAGTGATATATTCTCATAAAAACCACTGAAGGTCAATATTTTGGCGTATAATGAAGCTACCTTAAGCTGGAGGAAATATGGCCAATGCTGTACGCAAAAGGGCAGCTCGTTAATCTAGTCACAGTGGGGGAGGAAACCAAAGTCAAGAATTTAAGCGCCTTTTCTCCGAGATGAGCATGTGAGATAGAATATGTCAGCCCTTAAGGTCAGGCAGGTGCTTCATCCTGATGTATTTTGATAAGAACAGCCATCCTACAAATCCTGCAGAAATTATTTGAAACGGTCTTCTGACAAGATAATTTGCCGAGTTCCTCTATGGGGCAACTGCTTGTGGGGTCCCGCATGGGAAAGGAGCACTAACCACTGCTGTTCCTGAATCTCTTGTTTGCTTTTTTATATATATTTATATATATTGCAAACGTTACAGTGGGGAAGGAATGAAAAAAACAAAGCTGTCAGTGACCTTTATGAAAACATACTGTATTACTTTACATCTCACCTAGAGGAGCTTAAAAGTGGGTCATAGTTAGCTTTTGGCACAAGGGGTCACTAAGGAGAATCTTGATTGTAATTATAGCCACATTAAAAATAGCCATATAAAACTTTTATTTTCAACCATTATTGATGCTGTTTATCTCCATCTCCACATCTAATGTCATGGCTTCCCTCCAAACAAAGATGGAAGATATCTTTCTAAGTGACTTTATAGAAAAACTTATACACTTTCTGGTCCAGCAGCCTGCTTATGAAAGGACAGTGTGAGGCTATAGAGAAGTCAGGCCTGGGTATGTTAATGGCCAACACTTTTTTTCTCCCTCAGTAGCACACCATTGAAATGCCCTGGAGCAAGGCACTTAACCCCTTGCTTTATACTGCTTTTCATCAACCACCAACAGAAGACTGATTGCTGTACAGCTCCCTGGTCTGAGTATACCTGTATAGTGAACAGGGATGTAGGTCATTGCAAAATACATTGTAAACATGCTGTCAAAATATTTCCCTGAGCAAATAAACATTAGAAATAACATAAATATAGTGCCGAACAGATCCTCTCCTTGCTGTCGGGGTGAGTTTGCGTGTGCATCTGTGAATTCAGGAGGAGGAGGTGAAAACAAAGTGAACTGTAACATTTACCACACAAGGCAGTGTGGAGTCTCTGCGGATTGCCTGCATGGGAAGACTGATAAATTTACCGGCACCACCAACATCCATAAGAGCAGAATGAACCCAATGATACCAAAGGTATTAAAAAAATCCAGACTTTGGTCAGTGAATGTGTCACAACTGTGTAGTTAGGAGAAAAAAAACAAAAAACAACAACCAAACATTCTGCTGTAATGATTGGAGATATTTGTGCATTCTGTTTGATTGTCCTCATGAACAAACTGAAGTTTGACTAAATTACCTCCATCCTGATCAAAATTGTACTTTAGAAGGTTTTTTAGAAAACATAATATATAAAGGAAGCCTTTTAAGAAACCAGGCTAGTATAAGCCCAGTACTAATTTCAGTTTAATGTGATGTAAAAAGAAGAAAAAAAAATCTCTTGAACTTTCTCATATTTATGTCATATGAGCTACAAGCCCCAATGTACTTTAGTGGGAATTTAGGTGACAGACCAATTCATGTTTACTTGTTTACTCTAGATGAATTGTGGTAAACCTTAAACAAAATGTCAGTTTTCTTTGGAAAATTTAGTTATATGACAGGCCATTTCAGTTATGCTATCAGCCTTAGGTGAAATCCCATATCTTGGTAGGTTTCACTTGTGTCACACTCTTTTTGATGTGTGTTTTAAACCCTGTTTCATCTCTGACCTGTCATCAACTTTTGATGTCTATTTATTTGCTTTTGCAGTTATATACACAGTAACTAGTTACATTTTACTCTGTTACATTTATATATTCGTGTGTGTGTGTGCGTGGAGGCGTATGTGCGTGTACTTCCTCACTTCCTGTAACAGGTTCAGCCGTTTAATCTTTAGTTAAACCCAGATTAAATACCAGGCAGGCTAGGTCCCCGCCCCGCCACGCTGTACAGACTGTGCGCGCCTCCAGCACCTCGGCGTCTGATAGCTCACACTTTGCTAAGCAACAGGTTTCCGCGTGCACGGACACAGATTGAGCTGTCTTTCACTCCCCCACGGAGAGACACATATCCTCAGCCAGTCAGAAAACTGCCCTCCCAAACGACGTTACAAGTCGCCGTCTCCGGGCGGAACACAGTTGCAGCTTGATGGTGAGCATGCAGTCTTGCAGAACAAACTTACCAGTGTAATTAGCTTTAAGCAGCCGATACGCAGTTTGCACCGTTGAATGCGGCAGATGGACATGTGTGTACTCTAGATGTCAGATTACCGTATAGTAAATCCCGGGCCCAGCGTTTTCAGAATGAACGTAGACAGACGCGTCGGATGAGTGTAATGCCCCAGTAAGCTGTTGTTTAACTGTGTTCTTTTGGCTCCAGGCCTCAGTCAGTTTTTACGCATGCGGAGGCAGTCCAGGGTTAACTTTAACCAACTAAAACTGATTAAAAGTCCTTTAAACTGTCACACTTTAAGGCTTACCTGCTCAAGGAGGTAAAGACTCAGGAGGTGCATTATAGTCTAAACTTACCAATGGCCCATAACCCCTGTAGAGACTTGATGTGAATCAACAGGGAGTTTCTGAGTGAGGCATCCTCCTCCACACCGCTTCAGGCAATCGATAGTCAGACACTTTGTCTCAAGCAGTGTGGGATGCTAATGGAGCTCAGCATTAGGGGATGTTTAGGATATCAAAAAGAATTCATTCTGAAAACTTTTGTTCATGTTAGGTTTGTAGACCCATTTAACAGATTTGCACAAAATAACACCCATAATCTATTTCTACTTTTTTTTAACTGTACATCAATTGTTGCAATGTTTATATATAATCAGCCATAACATTAAAACTATTTTCCTAATATATTTAAGGTACCAAAACAGATTAGACCGATTGAGACAGGAACTTGTAGCTGAAGCAAATCCAACATTCAGTTTAATTCGTAGACCAAGTCAACACTTCAAATTTGATATTGTGCTTCATTTTTGCTTTGTCGCACATTACATAATCCTGCTGAAAGAGACTGCAGCAGTCAGAAAATACTTTTCTAATGAAATGGTGTGCATGGGCTGAGACAATGCTCAGAGTATTATTAAGTAGTGCTTATGCACAGGGTGCCTGGTCTCTACGTCACGAAGCAGTTAGAAGGGTTTATTGCCTCATTCGCGAGCCGGTCACCATATCATGCAGAGCGGGTTTGGAATGTGGGAATCACCTACTGGGATAAATCCATTCTCCTGTGTCGCACACCGCTGCTCAGACCTATCTGGTCACTGTCATAGCGCACTCAATACAGACTATTACAGTAAAGATTTTATCAATTATCCACGCTGAAGATTTTTAGGCAGATAAATAAAGAAAGTAACTTGGGAAGTAATGCAGGAAAACTTTTTAATTCATGCATTGACCTATCCACTCTACATGCAGTAATTCTCTGGTGTGCAGGTGCGATGCATACCCTTAATCTTGATATCCATGACCATATATTTTTTTTTCCCCTTAGTGGGCCTCTCTTGGCTTTGTGTAGCAAATAGTAAATTGTACTATGCCAGTGCAAATGCTATAAACAAACAACAGCACACAGCTTTACCTTACTGTGGTTCTCCTTCAGAGCACTGCATAAATGGGAAACTCTCTACAATATACTACTGGGGTTAGTGACTGATAAAGGTACTGCCTCAAAGAAAAAAGAGAGCAGGCAACAGAGGTGAAGTTGCGCTGCTGCTGTTGGCTCTGGGCTAATTTAACCCATGGTTAAACATTATTTGAGGTATTATGTACTTGAAACATCCTGCATTCAGAGCACTTTGCAATGTTCCTTGGGGTGATGGAGAACAAAGAGCAAAACAAAGGGATTCTGGGAGAGCAGACATGTTAACCGTAGCTAGTTATGCACTTTGCTGAAATCTGAGATAGAAGCAGGTTTTGCTGTCAGCTTCGAGCATTGCTCCATTTGAAGCAAGAAAATCAATGTCTGTCTCTGTTTTTGGAGGTTTCAAGGCGTGGAGGCTCATCAGTGTTATTACGGATTAGCGGGGATCCACAGAGCTACCCTGGGAGCACGAGTGATGAGTCCAGCAGTGCGCTGCGGCCAGCAGCATGCTGGTGTTTTGCTAATCAGTCCTTCAGTGGCTCTGCAATGACATCAGAGGCTCTGCGTCGTCTCAGTGACATCCTGCTGCTAATAGCACACAGAAAATTAAACTGACTGCTGCTGCTTTGAAGCATACCTGCAAGGAGTCAGAGTGAATATGCTTTGCATTATCAAGTGAGGATCCTTTTTGTGATCGTTCGTTGCACATCTTGGAAGAGGTTTTCATTAGTTAATATGCTCAGAAGCAGGTGGTCTGACACATCTAATGATGACATTTGATCTTTTCTGCTTTACTGTTGTACAGGGTATTATCAATGACCAACTATCATCTGTGAAGTGGGATGTAGAACAGAAGAAAGGGTTCTGTGCCAACTACTTTAAAAAGTGTCTGTTATTTGCAATGAGACTTTCTTGAGTAAGATGAGATCCATAAAATATTAATATTTATTTCTACATGAGACTTTTTTTTTTTTCATTGTGATGGCAAATGGTTCTCTAAGAACAATTCTCAAAACTCAGTACTGGAAGTTCATTTGTGTTCTTCAGTTGGTTGCAATTGTTTCGAAGACATATATTTTGCAGTTTTAGCAACTTCACTATAATAAATCTTTTAAATGGCACAGCAATTGTGAATGATGTTTGAAACGGTTACAACAGAAAAGCTTCACATTTTGAAAGTTTTAATTTGACATTATATTCTACTTTTTCCAACAAACAGTATTGGATAAAAGGTGTAAACCTCTGAGAACTCACCCTTAGTCCCACAGCAGGAAAACATAGCATAGTGCACTATTTGCCACTGAAAACACAACCAGGCTCCAGTCACTGCAGCTGTCAGGTTGTAAGAAGTTCTGAATGAAGCTGACGATAATGAGAAATTACCATATGCAAGGAGGATTGCACTATTTATCTCAGCAATGTTTACCTCAACTTACACCTGTGTCCCAATTTTGCATAAGTGCCATTGTGCTGTAACTAGCATCTGCATCTCACTCACTTGGGCCTATCTTCATCACTGTCTCTGTGCAGTGCACTAACTGCTTAATGAGCAAATCTTTTGCTACTTCTGAAGAAAAATGAAAACACTTTTACATTGTACTTTTACAATGTTTTTCAACAGGTGGTAAGCAAGCAAAATGTTTTTAGAAATGGGCCAGTTTTGGATTCATTTAATGCATTGTATTTGTACATGGCAGTGTAATGGTACCTGTAGCTCTGCAGAGGTTTATTTATTTCTTTATATTACTTTGTTATATTAATGTATTTAATATTTAGCTTTTGTTACTCAATGACTAACTCTGTTCATAACATTGCCTTTACTAAAAAAAGTATTCACATTTAAGAAGCCAAGCTAATCCCTTTTTGCTACAATGAGACTTTAAGTTATGAAAAAATATGCTGAATAATGTTTTTGATCATTTTTTCCCTTTGAAGTGGTATTATAGCTGTTGCATCTTATTTTATCTCATGTAACAGACAGAGACTGACACACAACCCGCCAGTTTGATGTGATAATTTGTTGAATCCTCCTTGTGTCTCTCTTAGTTATCAGCCGACTGAGAATATACAACACTCCCTTGATCTATTCCTCTTTGTGCACCCATGTGACTGGCATGACAATTTTAAGGTTAAACTGCCATATATGGATATAAGTAGTAGGGCACTTTCTGCAGAAATTAATTCACTCCATGTTGCATAACCCTTTTTCTGACCTCTGACCCCTATTACAAATAAACTACTTTTGTTTGTAGCCCTAAATTTAATCCTTAGTGGTCAACAGCCTTAAGGTACTTACATATCCATGCTTCATGTAGTTAAGTGCTTTCTATTTATTTAGATGGAAGGCAATTATAATTATACTGGAGAATTACAGTATGAGATTTCATTGAATGCGATTCAAATAGATAAATTCAGTAAACTCTAAGATAGAATAATGTGCTTCAGGGTCTAAATTGAATTCAGGATCTAAATTGCATTCATTATGCAAAATAATTGTGGTTTTAACAGCACTCTAAGTATTTCACTTCATAATAAAGACAAGTAAAACTAATTCACAGCAGAGTGTAAGAAACTATTCTCCCTGTGCATGTGTGGGTTCTTTCTGGGTACTCCTTCTTCCTCACACAGTCCAAAAACATGACTGTTGGGGTAATGTGTCTCTCTAGAGCTAGACAAAAAAAAAAGAAAACTAAATTATTGGCAGCAATATTTTAGATTTTGAGGTGGTGGCACTTTACTGTCTCTAGGTAGAGCAAATAAAGCTACTAATTATCCGATTTCAGTATTTCTCTGTATATTTCTTAAAAAATAAAACAAGCACTGAATCAACTCTTTTTCATTTGTACCTGTTTTATACACATACTGTACATCAGCGTGTTTCTTTTGTTAGTTAAGTATCATGGAAATTTTCTGTATAATAAGAATTACTTTTGTGAATATCCATTTTTTGAATGCAATTCTTATCACCATTGGGGCCATTTATTGACCACTCAGGAAACCAAAATAACTAGGGAACTCATTTTGTTAGATGCTATTTATTTAAGTCAGATAACCACATTTGCCTATAGTAGTTTTCTCCCATCTACTTATAGACAATAAAAAATGACTTTAAACACTGACCATGAAAGTGAATGCAAACTCTCCCCAAGGTGGGTGCGAGTAGATGGATGGTTGCTATGAAACATCTTGTCAGTACATTAGTATGAAAGAAAGAAAAAGAAACAGAAAAGAATGAAGCAGTGGAGGAAAACAAATGGCCTGCAACCGTAAGAATGTCTTGCTCTTTTCTTTTGTAATTGTGTTAATGACAGTTTATTTTGCTTTTTTTTTTTTTTTTTCAGAGATAGTTCTGATTCATTAACATCAAAAAGAGAAGTTTAGAAAATGGACTGTGGAAATGCTTTCAGCTGATGTTGGTGATATTCAGTGGTAGCATGTATTTCTTTTTGTGGGTGGTAATGATGTGGAGAACTCCTCAACATGTCCCTTTGGGGCTTGGCAATCCACACAGTAGGATTTTGGAGCTTTTTCATTGAAACCAAAAGCCTGCAGATAGTGACAAAAACAAGGGTAGCTCTGAACAAAATGAGTAAAGTTACTATTCCTTAAAAAGGGAACGTTAAAGTACAGTGTTAATCTGAGGAAATAAAGCTCTAAAATGTTATCTTCGCCAATGAGACATTTCATAGAGCAGTCTTAAATAAGTTAAATTAAAATTTAGACAACTTTATTGCAGTTCGATCTTGACACACTTCTTATAATAAATATCCCTCTAACAGTAAACCAATTACACATCTTTTGGACATATAAGAAATAGATAATTAGATTTTTTTTCTTAATCTTAGAAATCAGGTGCGGCATTCTGATTTGCTCAGTGAATCACAATAGTCAACCTCATCTCATATAAACGACGTTCTCTAAATCCCCTCTGAGCTCTAATGATAATACATGCAATCTCATTCAGTTTATCACTCCTCCCGTCTATTGATATTGGTGTTCCATATTCAGCGTGTCATTACTTATCACCATGCAGTTATTCATATCGCCCTTTGTGACCTGATCAAGGGGCAGAGTTTTTGTTGTAGTGAGCCTTCCTTACGTTGTTGTTTTTATCTGGAGCGCACGTATGAAAAGGGCCTGAGGGAGAAAGACAATGCTGTCTGTTTTAACTCATCTCACTGCCCAACACTGAGGTATCAGGCACCGGCAGAGGAGAGAGAATATTTTATCTGACACTGTCACTCGCTGTAGAAACCTCAGGGAGTCTGAGACTGCTGTGACACACTTGGTGGTCAGCAGCACTGCATATGATTATTACAACTCCAGCAAGACAAACTGACAACGCAAGTCTGGAATTACAGTAGAGCTAAATCTTCAAATTACGTTCACTGTCAGTTGTTTTGCAATGTTTGAAAGATGAATGTTTTCAAGAAAGCCGTTCATTTTGAAAAAAAAAAAAGTCATATTCTTTGTTTTCCCCAGGTTGCTTCCGATCCTGTGAATTTGAAGCATGTGCAACAAAGAACCATATGACACACAACGCAGTCCATTTACGTCATTCATTAACCTGATGAAGTTGCTACTAATGTTTCAAGACTGATTAGGTGTTAATTGCTACGGAGGGGAAAGATGTGGGCGTTGCTGTTCCACTTGATTGCCGTTTCTGTGGCCGTCCACATTACCAAGTGCCAAACAGTTTGCAACAAACAAGCGCCGCTTGAGTGGTACCTTAAGAAACACACAATCCAGCTGAATTGGACTTTAATCGGAAACATCTGTGAGAATGACTTGGAGTGCTGGGGCTCTCAGGGGAAGCACCATATGAGCAAGCAGCCTTTTAGCTTCCCACAGATATGCCCACTTCAGCTACAACATGGAGACAAACTGCTCATGTCTGCTGATGAAACTCTCAAGAAGTATGGCATCAGGATCTTCAACGTGTCAAAAGAGGACTTTGAAAGCTGCACTACAAATGCAGAGTTGAAGAATCAGTCTGTGTTCCCTCACAATACAAATGAAAGTGAGCGTGTTGAGGCCAAGTGGATTACCCCAGGTCATCATTACTTTATCGCACTTCACGAAGGGGATTCGCAGTTATGCAAGCTTGGTTTAAGGCTTAATGTTTCTGTTAAAACACAGCTCTGCCGGGCCTCTCCTCTTCTGAGACTTTGTTCAGGGAATGGAGTTTGCTGGACAGATTTGTATGAAGGCGCGTACCACTGCCGATGCAACCACCGCTACTTTGGGAGGTTCTGTGAAAGGTTCGAAGCATGTTTGGACAACCCCTGTCAAAACAAAGGAATCTGCTTGAGCAACGGGTCCACAGATCCAAGCAACAGAACCTACAAATGCTTATGCCCACCGCACTTTACAGGTAAGGATAAACATTCGAGTCGTCCTGTTGACCGCTCAAATTATTTTAAGTTTGTGTTGAACAGTGGTGTCCGCAAAAAAATACCTAATGTAAAGTATATTTTTTATTTGCCCTATGCATTATCTCATCAAAGTAAATTTTTTTTTTTCTTTTATATGACTGTTTCTTGTCAAGAGTACATCATTTATGCATTAATTACCAGGTAAAAAAAACAAATGATAATAACTTCATTGATGAATTTTATATAATGATGGTTTATTTACACTAAATCCCAACATTTATGCAATGCTATGCAAAAATATTCGTATCCCTTGATCTTTTTCACTTTGTATAACATTAAAACCATGACCTTCTAAATATTTCAATACAATTTTATGTTATAGACAAAGTAGTGCATAATAATGAAATGAAAGGAATGTGATTCCTGGTCTAAAAAACATGCTTTTAAAGAAAATATAAAAAATGCAGCATGCATATTCACTTTTACTGTAATATTTCTAAATAACATGCAATCCTAACAATTCACCTTATTAGGAAATACTGTAGATACCACCTGTTTGGATCATTGTCTTTAGGATTTTTGTTTTGTGTGATCCTTAGTTTTAAGATTCACTGTTCTTAACTTTTGCTTTTATTTACATTTTATTTTAAAATAGAAATTTTTAGACAGGACCTCTCCCTCCACAAGACAGTAGACAATTGTAACTTCGATATTTATAAGTAGCTCCTTATCTAAAATCTGTGGCCACAATTTTGTGGTTTTTCTAATCACATTTCATATGGTACAGTTTTCCATCTGCTCAACTCATGTTTACATTGAAGCTGTCATCAATGTCACCTGACTACACTCCACCTTTAATTAATCTTAGAATGCCATTTGATAACCATACAGCATGTGCAAGAAAAAAATCTTATGTCATGCATCCTGGGTTTTATTTTTTATTATACAGCATAATTGTGACTTGTGTTTTTCCTGATTGGATCTTATAGATTTTACTTTGGCAACTTTTTCTATGGTTTTACTGATATGAAAAATACAAATTACACTGTCTAAGTATCAATTTGCAAAAAAATAACAAAAAACTCTGGTAACACTTTTTTGAAGCATAAGATTGATATGACACTGTCATAAACATGACACAACACGTTATGAACATGAAGTAGTCTTCATGAATGTTCACAACTCGTGTCATTCTGTAAATAATGACACTATTAATGCAAAGTTGCATTAAAAGTCAATTAAAAGTGTAAACTTTGAATGTATTTACTGAATGACACTTCATGATAACAGTCATACAGTCATAAAAACTCCTTCATAATCATAACAGGTGTTATGTCATGTTTGACAATGCCATGCCAGCCTTATGCACATCCCTTCAAATTAAGTGTTACCAAAACTCCCAAAACTATCTGAGAGCTTTTTAATATTGCCCTTCCACTTTAAGATTATATACTACTTTGTGCTATTTTATCACATAAATTCTCAAATATTCTTCATCAAAGTCAGTGATTGAAAAAACTACTCAAGAGGTATGAATACTTTTGCAAGTTATTTATTGTTTATTTATTTTTAACATGATAAAAGTATAAAATCACACACATGAGCAAGGAATGCAAAAGACATATTTTTGTACTACAATAATCTTAATGTATGTAATATGTAATCTATTGTAATGTTAATAAAATGATCACCTAAACTTTTATAAATAACTTTCAGAACATCTATGATAAATAAAAAAATCACACATCTCTCTTGCTTAAAAACAAACCTTAATTGCTCAATGTTTCCCTTTTAATGAAAGCTTGTGTTGTTTTCTTTTACAGGTGTAAACTGCTCTGAAATCATTGGGGAAGAAAACTGTCAGACAATTTGTGAAGATGGGACATGCATCCAACTGTCACCAGCTTCCTTCAAATGCATTTGTGCATTTGGATTTCCAGGTAATAGGCTTTATTTTCTACTTAAATTTGGTATTCTACAGATGCACTGACATTCCAAGGAAATATTTTTCAACATGATACAGAAACTTAATTAATGACCTCTTAGTCACTTTTTCACAATACGTCAAATCACAGACAAACATTTCACTTTTGTCAAAAAATGAAAAAGAAAAATGTAGTGGCTAATAACTACCAAGGTCAAAAAACTACAAAGAGACTAATGTTTCTTCATGGGCTCTGAACTTGTTATAACTGGCGTCACAAAATATGAAGCAGCCTTGTCAAATCAACCAACACATGTTGCAACCAGTAATATTCTACTGTTGAGTCCTAAGACTGAGCATGTCTCAGTTAATAAAACAAAAGTTTACAGCTTTCAGTTTAAATGTAATTTACAATGTATTGCTTATGCTGAACTTGAGATATCAGTATAATTATTACTGAGTAAAAAGCCAAAAGAGGTATTGAACCAAACATTAATGCTTTGTTTTTGCCTCATTAACACAACCCACAAAGATTGGCAATTAAAGCTTATTATGAATTACTTCTCTTTCTGGAGTTGTTCTTAAGGGGCAGTACAAAAACTGGTGACAAATTTAGTTTATTTTGCTTTACTGTGGTAATGTAAGTGCTAATTTATGCTAATTCTCCTTCCCTATAAAACATTTATAAAGGCCAAACTGCTATGATGTTGTCATTTTAAGAAACTACTGGATGCTCATGTATGAAAATTTGATGGCAGTAATGTTCTTCTGGCCTCATAAATTTAAGATTATTACTCCTTTATTCATAATGTAGTTTAATCTACCATAGCAAAGCACAGTTGGGTTAATGGATATCACAAATACTTGAGCTACGAGACATGGATACTCTTCAGACTGCCCAGAATATCAAAAACGAGATAAAAGTAAATGCGATGGACCTTCTGGAGTAAGCCCCTCCAGGTGGCTCCTTACATTGATTCATTGTTTCCTTTGCTGCACACTTTGCCTTGGCAGCACTTTTGAGGTGTCATAGTTTTGCATTTTGAGTCCAACCCATGCTTTCAGCTTATTATTTCAGAAACGTGGTTTCAAGGTTGCTTGAAGTACTTGCTGGCATTCTTCTATACAAGATCTGATAATGGCTGTAATGCAGAGTAAGAGTGTTGTCTTTTTTATCATGTTTTAAAAAAAAAAAAAAATTAAGCAATTGTTATGAGCCAATTGGTTCTCAGTCTATCAGAGTTGGACTTAGAGGGTAGGTGGAGCATAGGTGAAGGATGAACATTTGGCTGTGTAACTGAATGGCTTTGTCTAAATTATCAAAAACAAGTTAAAAGAGAACTAATCTTAAATGTAGTTTCCGAGTGCCACACAGAAAATGTAGGTTACATGAATAATGTGTTTGAAGCTGAATTTTAGAACAACTCTGATTTATGAGAGAAGATCATTAGTTAATTTCACATCTCTGAAAAGGAATGTCATCATTTTGCTTTGATCTTCTACATTCTGCATGCTGGATACTTGCCAAACTGAATCCTTAAAGATAAAGGAGTACTTTTATGTCAGAAAAAGTTTTATTTGGGTACTTATCATACTGTAAGAATAAGTAAGCAAATATGAAATTTGTATTACAAACTCTGTTTATCTACAGAAAAATCTGTTTAATCTTTCTTTTTATTTTATTTATTTTTTGAAAGTTAGAAGGTAAGATAAAAAAAATACTTTTTGTAATTCTAGTGGTAAAGTTAATAAAATAATTTCTTTAACTGTCAAAATTAAATGCATTTATGTAAGCTTCTTTTCACTTGACGACTGCTATCAAATGTGCTTTAATTGATGGTGATGTGATGTCTTTAGTAAACCATATCCACTGGATGTGTTTACATCGTCATTGTGTCCCGCCGTCCCGTCAGCTTCTTGGGAGTTCTGCAAAGCTTGTGCTTCCTCCGCCTCCCTGTTGCTCTTGGCTCATTAATCAACTGAAATTTAGTGGCTGCTCCATTGCTGGCTGCCCTCACAGGCCAAAGTCTATGTGCACAGAATAATGAGTTGAACTCATGGGATGTTTCAAATAAGATTTTCTTTTGATTTGTCTTTCCTTAGCACGACCTCTAGAGTATTTGTTCCAAGGTATTACCACATTTATAGGGCCATAATCATTAAGCGGTAATTATCTTGTTGCGAGTAATATTAAATTGAGACCCTTTCAATTTGCAAAATGTATGTAATTATTACCCTTATTAAACTTTTCAATTACAGAGTGACTGTATATGTATGTGAAGGAGACAGTTTACAAAAGCTCAATAATATTTGTAAAGAAATGGTAGGACAAATGCATATGCATAGCATGAATACTCTGGAAAAAAATATATATATTAGAGAACTTGTTAGATAATTACAGTATGTTATTATGTTTCTCATGTAGAAGTAACGAGTAGAAATATTTGATGTTATTAGAACCAGTTCTGGAAACTTGTAAAAAGGAGGTGATGCAAAAGCAAAGCCTGAAGTTGTGTATATTAAGATTGATGCCCACAGAGGAGGCTGCGAGGAGCCTCTGGGACATGAGCACTTGTATCAGCAGGGGGATTAAAGCAAATCTGCAAAGAAAGAGTCACTGGAAAGATAAATGTGCAGGCACCATGTGAAGAGCACAAAAAAAATGAAAACCCTCACGTGGGAATAACATAAAATTTTATTCACCTTGAACCTGCAGTGAATTTAGTCTAATTTTATCTTTTGCACACAACATCACCGTCAATTTCCTTGCATCTAGTTAAGTTGCTGTGTTTGAAAATGGTATGACTTCAGAGTTATTAAGTAAAATATGGGGTACAGCACAAAATGAGCTGCAGCATTGACTAGCTGGAATACCTTTAAAAGCCTTAAGAGCACTAAATGTAATAATAATGATAAACAGAATTACAATTTTAATAATGATGAACGTTAATCCAAAAGTAATAAAACAAATGTTCTGCCATTTGATCAAATCCTGAATTTTGTCATATTTTCCCTTCCGTGTTGCTTTTGCTATCTTGCTTTATTTGAGCCCTATGCACATTAATCTTTACTTGGATTCCTGGTCTGAAACTCAAGTCTTGATGACAGTTTTTACCTCATGTAATAAAGAGTGAGAGGAAGCTGGTATATGAGCTATAGGCGGTAGCTGCTGGTACATAAATGTCTCAACAACTGAATCCTCCATTAAATAATTTTGGATTATTTTAGAATAAAATAAACACAACTTATCACCAACAATCTCTCACCATTGAGCTAACTGTCATTGCAAGGTTACTTCCGGTAATATCAAAATCAGAGTTCTTCTCATTTGTTTGTTCAGAAGTTTGATAGTCATTCATTTACTTCCTACACTTGCGTGTTCATTGTGTTGTAAACTTTGCCATACATTTTAAAAAATTGACAACAGGTACATGTAAAAATATTTGTATATTATAAAAAAAGTTTAATATCTTTTCATTTTTAATTTCAGAAAGTTATCCTCATATGCAGATGTTTTTAAGGTGTTTTGGCATAAGTAACCTTTATTAATTAGTATCTGAACAGGAAGAAGGCCAGAGACAAGAAGTGGTGCAGGCTTTGAATCTAACCTAGAATATTTACATTAAGGACCATCTCCTCACCATATGGATCACCAGCTCTACCACTGAGCCACTTGGTATCCATATTAAATAAATTTAATTCACATAGAGTGACCTATCAAGCCTTTGTCTTGTGATTTTGATGATTATGACCTTTAAAAGGTCTCAAAGTCCAAGTCAGTAGGTTATATATACATTGCGAACAACTGTTGACAAAAAAGGATGTCCAGAGGAGAATCAGTGAGACCCTCCACAGGAATGGTGAGCTGCAAAAGATCATTGGTAAAGAAGCAGAGGACTGAGAAGATGTTGAGAGGATTGTCAAACAAAATTCATTGAAGAATTTTTAAAAGGAATGGACTGAGGCTGGAGTTGGCACATCAAGAGCCACTATGCACAGACGAAGCCTACGCACAGGCGAGAAAATGTCGCATTAGTTATTTCAATCTGTTGGTTGCTCAGTGAAATACAAAGAAAGTTTGTATTTCATTAAGGACCCAGAGTCTGCAAGAAGAGTGGCCCAGCATCTATATTGTCCATGTAGTACACGAGTCTGACTTTCTGAAATGAATGACAACATATATTGAACTTTTTGGGATATTCTAATTTTTAGAGCGGTACCTATATTCAGAAATCAGAACAAAAAGTTTGAATTTGGATTTGATTTTTTTCAACATTAATATGAATATTCAATAAATATAAATATAATTGCGAAAACCTCATAATTCTTTTGAGGTTTTAATCTCCTTCTATTATTTTTCCTAGGACATAAGTGTGGAAAGGAGTAAATAATACATTTGATCAACTGTCTAAATAATGACAACCATAAGCAGTTTTTTGCTTGCTTAATATAACATAATTGTTTATAACAGTTAATAGATTTAAAGATAATTATTTAATGTTCAAGTGGTGATTAAGACCTGAAGACAAATGCTAAAGGTTTAAAATCTGATGCTATTTAAATTTGAAGAGAAGACTTGAGACTTAAGACTTGACTTAGGATGCAGGACTTGAGACTTGACTTGGCCTAGACCCGCAAAGACTTATGAGAAAGAACATAGGGAAAACATTCAATTTCAAACCGAACGCCCCCAACTAGAATCAAATCCAGGACATTTAGATGTACAGCAACAGTGCCTACAACAGCTCCCCAAAAGCAGCCCAGAATGAGAGATTGAGACAAAATTAAATACAAACATCTTTCTGAACCATTACTGGGATTGTTGAGATGTTATTCATACAAAACCTAAAATCCTGATTAACACAAGTTTTTGGCTTCACAGCTTTGTAGAGAGTCTAATATGACCCAATGAATGAAGAAACATTCATAAAGAGAAATGCTTAAGACATATAAGAACTTGTTGAAACACTGTTGAGAACTCATTAGTAGAACAAGTTTCAGAATGAAAGCATTTGGCCAGATTTTGTGTAAATTATGTAATTCTCATTTATTTATAAGTACACTAAGGGAAAACATTCAACAGCAAATTAATATAAGCTGATGACAGTGCTAAACATATTAAAGTTACATAAAGTACCACTGGGGAAAAAAACTAAAAGCATCTAACAGCTAAATTTATTAAATAAATTTGCACTTAAATTTTTAAAGACAGAATTTAAGCCCATTTTATTTTTATTCTGAGGTCTAAATCAGTTACTCTAATTAGCCAAGTTTAAAACAAATTTAGGATGTTAATTACGCCAAAAATATATTGTCACTTGACCTTTTTAACTACTTCAGATGTATTCTGAACAGTATCAGATTTTTCTTTGTTAAACCACTAATTAAGAGACTTTCCAATACACTCAATCTAATATGTTGTCATTACAGGCCTGTTAACAAAGACTGAAAATTAGATACTGTTATGAAACTTTGAATTAGTAATGCAGCTACTCCTCGAGGTTACAGAGTTAAAATATAAAGCATACTACTACATAAAAATTGATAATTTATCCTACTACAACAACTATGATGCCATGTTTACGCAAATTAAACAAGCTAGACATTCCTTTGCATGTGTCACTTCATTTTGAGGTGAAGCACGCAAGTCAAAACAAAGATTTTGTAGCAGCCTAGTCAAAATTAGACTCTGAATCTTATTGTAATGCTGTGACAGGACCTTAAACATGCCATTTACATATTCAGTCCTTTGGACTAAAACAATTCTGTAAAGAACAATGAGTCAGATTCCGCTATATTGATGTCAAAAACCCATTGCAAGTTATTGCAAATGTTTGATGGTAGTTCTTGGTGGTAGTTGATGGTAATTCTTTTGTAAGGTTTTTTCACATTGTTATTTCTTTACATGCACTAATCTTTTGTTGCTGACTTTGCAGGCCCTCCCTGTGAGAAGAGGAAAGCCCAGTGTGATCCGAATCCATGCAGAAATTACAGTGTATGTCAGAGAACCATAAAGAATTGGTTTGTCATTTTCCAAAGTCTGGAGTTGTTTTCAACTGCTTGCCATATTCATGTCTAAAGAAACCAAACTGCAACGCAGCTGAGCATATGAAGACTGTATTTCCTCTATTTGCTTTATCTCAGTGGGGCATAAACAAAAATGACATATGAAAATTAATAGTCTCCCAAAACAAGATCAAATGGTTTCCTTCTGAAGTCTCCCACAGCAATTAATACTTCTAGCAGCGGATGAGCAAAGGGGAGGAGTGTCTGCTTTCTCTTGCATTTTGATTAAATGACCCTGCACATATTTAAGTGCCAGTCTGAAATGGCTCTCATCAAAGGCTTTTTGTAATTGGATGCCTTATGCAATTTTCACCTTTCACTGGAAATGTTATTGTGGCAATGCATTTTGCAAGGGCGGTAATGTTTCAAATGCTCTTGAAGATTCTCTGGGGGAAACACAGTTGCAGTCTAATTGTCTCTGTGTGTAACCTTTGTTTTCTTTTACACTCTGTGAAGTGCACTACTAGCTTTTACAACTCTTTTTACAACAACTGAGTAGGACATAATATGACATTTACAAGACTCTGGTTCTGTTATTCCTGATGTTTAACATCAATATTTTTTTAATAAAATCTCAGTTTGTTACTTTGGAAAATGTTTTTTTAAGACTTATGGCTTAAATAATTTTAAAAAATGCTTTAGACCTTCAAAATATTACTCAACATCATTTCATAATTCATAAGTAATTTATTTACTACTTTTGGTGTAATGTAATGTTGTTGGGGTTTTAAAAATAAATGTTTGGATAAGACTAACAAATTGACTGTGGTTAATAGAAGTATTCCCATAACAGATTTATCTCTGTTCTTCAAACCAGGCCATTTTGATAAATATTATCTGCCCTCCCTTCTTTATACAGAAACTCTCTGAACCAGAAAAATAAGACCCTGAATAAGTTGTAATGCTATTTTTACAGATGCCATTCATAAATCTGTGAACAATTCCACTTTACAGTTTTTCACAGTGTGGTAATTCCCATCAATAATGTAATATCTGTCAGCAATGAGCGATTTAACTAACTGCTTTGTAGTTATCCGCTTATTTATGACAAACAAGCTTCTGCAATTTAAATGTGAATGAAGATGTATTTAAGACATTACTCCCCTTGGGGTATGGCTTGAAATTAAAGTGAATTCAAATACATAACTTTTAATCTTCTGCATTTTGTTTTCAATCTTCATTTTGCACACTGTGTTAATATTTTTAAAGGATAGACATTAGAGGTTGATTAAGACACCATTTATCACTCCACTTTTTTATTATTATTAATAAAACTCTAGAATGTAGGGATGTAGATGTACCTATCTACTTTTAATACTGAGCTTACAGATGACCTTGTTTTGTTGTATGCTATATGCAGGGCTCCGGATGTGCTTGTGCAGATGGTACTTTGGTCCCAGAATGCAGAAGGCAGCAGAGCATGTGCAGCCCATCGCCATGCCTGAACAATGGTACCTTTGTGTCTAGGGGAAAGGATTACTTCTGCAGGTAAAACACAGAGTGGTGTCTAATGGGGTCACCCTCAGAGGCCCTGTTCATACATGGCATTAACATGCATTCTGAGTGATCAAAACACTTTGGACATTTAACTTCAAGCATGAATGCGCGCAAGATGCACAATGAGCACACAGTCCTCTTAAATAGCTCAGACCACTGGAATAGGATATTATATATAGATTCATGTAGCATTTAATGTTTATACAAATATACACTAGGGTAATCTGATAGTGCAGCTTACTCAATAACCATCACAAGTAGAAGCACTGCTACTGTAACTAATCATTATTTTGCCTGTAATTAGCCTAAACATACATTGTCTGGTTTTCTACCACCTGTCTGTTAAATCCAAAGAGCCAATATCAAAATGTTATTACAGCACTGCCTTCCAGTGCCACATTTAAAGAGGTCCATAAACCATTTAGAAAGAATTGTATTTTATTGATAACACTTATGGTCAACAATATGGACTTTGTTTTGGCTCTTTTATTGTAATGAAGTTATAGGAATTTTAGTTTAGTTTCTGTGATAAACGAGAACTCTGGTGAAGGACCTGAAATAAATTCAAGCTTTAGTGCATTTAAAAATTGTAAGCTGAAAATCTACTTAAAATCATATGTGGAAACATTTTAAAGATTCAGGTACTCCGAAAATATAAATGAATAACATTGAGGGCTTGTAGACTTAGCATTAAAAGATTCTATAGGGTAAAGGTAACTTTGCAGGGAGTTATTTACTAAAAAAAAAAACAAAAAAAAAAAAAAACTTTACTTCAACTACACTTAACTTTTTCATTTACTTCAAACATGCTAAGCTATTCAGCCCGACATTGACATATTTGTTCTGTTTCATCTGTTGAAGTTTAAATTTTAAAACCATTTTCACTCATGCTTTCAGAGACTATAAGCTTTTGCTAGATTATTCTTTCTTTAATTCCCTTCAACCTATTTCTACTTTGGACTAAAGCTGTAGTTTCCTTTTCCATCTGTCTTTTTTATACAAAATGAGACACCTTCAGAAAACTCAAAATGAAATAGCTTTTGGAAGTCACATTGACAAAGTTTCCAGTCTTATTTAGTTCAAGGCATTCCACTTGTGCAGCTTGTAGAGACTGTGAAAGCGTATTGTTATACTGCATCTCTGGAATAACATTTCATTATAACTGCTATCACTCATGAGATAAACAAGAATCAAAATACGGTATGAAAACTTTGTGGGTTGTTCGTCATATTGGTACATTTGTCACATTAGACTGTACAATCGGTAAGAAAAGAAGATCTATGTGGGTAAAATCTGGTATGTATAATAAACTTTCATTTGTTCTTGTATAATATTTCCACCCATTTGACAGCCCAGGTCGATCAAATTGGAAGAAAATTGTTTACGCACTGTTCCAATCAGCTCCAACTTACGATAACTGCCTGTGGAATACAAAATTTTAACCGCATGTGTCTCACTAACTCAGCAGTAAGATGTGGCTTGTTAGGGCTTTGATTCTGGGTGAATTGACTTTTGACGAAACTGACCCCCTCTCAACAGATGTCTGAGTGGTTTTTCTGGGAAGAACTGTGAAGGAGTAATTGACTACTGCAGACTGCTCAATATCAACTGCCTAAATGAGGGATTGTGTTTGAGCGTAATTGGTGGATATCAGGTGGGTAATTCAATGTCTCCATCCCAATGAAATATTATAAAGCCCATGAAATGTGACTCAGGCTTCATCTTAATAAGGATTTGGATACAGGGTTAAGTTTTTCTTAGGTATAGCACTGTTTACTGTAGAAATGTTGTTTTGATATTGAGAGAAGAAAATTACAAAAAGAAACATAAGAAAGTAGTGTACTTTTATTGCTTTTACTGTCTTCAGTATAAGAATCAAACAAAAATAGAAACATCAGTGTGAATTGATTTTCATCACAATTAGTTTTTGCTTTGTCCGAAATAGTACATTTACATGAACGGGGGCAAGTAGAGTTTATTTAATTTTTAGAAGCTTTTCCATTTTTCTGTCTATTGCTCTTTTCATAGTAAAGTCTATTTATTAGTAATTAAAGAGGCAAGTAGATTATTAGAGCATCACTGATAGAAAGTCCACAGACAGCAGTAATCTAATTCCAACCCATTAATCACTTTGAGTATATGGAAACTTTTTTCATACAGTCAGATTCCAATCAAATTTTTCTCTTTATTGCTTTGACTTCTCAAATGTCTGGACTTTTTTTCCCCCACAATACCAGAGACCTGAGCACCTTAATGCCCTGTAGTTCCTAATTACTCTGCCATCAGTCTGTTTTCATCAAGTCACATAGTACTTTGGCTCTAAAGTGTATTCTTAGATGCTTTGTATTTCTGCTTTTGTAGATGGGCCCAAGACATAATCAGAGGTTATTACTTACTGCAAATGGGCTTTTCTTTTGGGTAACTTAAATTTTTATTTAGATTTTTGCTATGATAATTTTTACTATGAGTTTCCACAACTGTTACCATGATGCCATGGCTAGTTTAGCTTCAGTGGTATGTGAAACAAACCTTCACAGTTTTAATACAATGTCTTAAAGGTACTATACCTTTTGAATTTGTCACATTTTTGTGTTACTTGTATTTGTTTTAAGCCCTCTTAGTCAATAATTTATGAAACAAGTATTTATTGCTATTTCATTGTTTTAACTCTTTTGCGATATGCTTTTAGGCCCAAATATTTAATTTTGGTCTTGTTTTACCAGCTCTTCTTCCACACTTTTCTGTGTCTCCTTCATGAGTTTAGGCAGGTTAAAAAATTAGTTTTTTTTTCTTCAACATTGGCTTTCTTCCTTTCATTCTTCCATAAATACTGGAATTCTGAAGTTCATAGCTTATAGTTGGCCTGACATACTCCCCAACATGAGCTGGGATTCTCTGCAGTTTCTATTTTCTCTTGGGCCACTTGGCTGCGTCTCTGATTTATAAATTTTTTTGTAAGCCTTTAGAATACTATCTATCCTTTCCTTCCCAGTTTTGTGTCGTTTTGTGTCAGCGCATCACAGAAAATTCTGATAAAATGCATTGAAGTTTTGATCAACAGAATTAGAAAATGTTATAAGGGTTTGAATACTTTTTCAAAACATTGCATTTAGAGAAGTTTTGTTCTTGTACTGTTGAGATGTGGAATTAACATGACATTCTTATTAAGTTAAATTAATGTATTTATGGAGTAAAACAGGAAATATGGTATTTAGCTAATCAAAAGGTTTGAAAACACTTCTTCTCGGTTGTCATTATCTATCCGTAATTTTTGTAATGTGGTGATCAAAGTCTGTAGGAATCACACTTTCCTTGTCATGAAAACATAAAGTCGTGCTTCTTCAATGCGAGATACTGCTAAAAAGCTTAAGGAGACAAGAAGATTATACATTTATGTGCGTGGGCAGGTATACAGCTGCATATATAATGTTGGGCTTTCCGTAATTTCAGTGAATTGTGGCTTTTATTTGTGAGACATTTTTATTCATTTATGCTAGAGGTAAAAAAAAAAATGCTAAGACATTTTAAAATGAGATTCACCATTTTAACCCCCAGAATCCTTGAGTAATTTTACATCTACTCTGCTGAAATACAGACAAATATGGCTTTAATACATGCAAAACAGTTCAGTATGTGTTTGCTATAGATGACTGTATACCTTACCATGCCACTAAGTATATAGATAACATACAGTATTTCTGCAGTGTGTTTGTACCTCGGGGTGGATTGGAGAGTTTTGCCAGCATGTAGGCGATGCCTGCTTGATTCAACCAGACAGCTGTTTAAATGGAGCCACATGCATTTCCACAAGTCAGCCAACATCTCCTCCTGAGTACCACTGCAAATGCCCTCCTGCTTTCACAGGTGAGATACCTTAGCCTGATCTATTTTTGTATCATGTTTGGTTTTTCTCTGCATTTCAATGTTGGGAAAATGTGGTCTAACAGTATGTATAAAAACTGTTGTAGAAATGGATTGTTATGGGTCATGAAATGATATGGTGCAAGGTATTTTTGAATTCTAACAGTCTACATAACAGGGCATAATACAAATATTTGATTCAGGTTCAGTTTCACCATCATTGAAATAGCCTCAACAAAACAGCAAATGATATCCTGCACTTCAGCGCTGTTTATTTAACAAACATGCTTCCTATATACATATATATAAAAAAAACTCTTCATAATGCTTTTACAGAATTAATTCAATTAATTCAGTTTATTTATAAAGCTCCAATTCAGAACAAATGTTGTCTCAAGCCACTCTACCAAAAAGTAAAGAAAACGTAAAGAGAAAAAATTAACCAAACACATTTTAAGCCAATCATTAGCAATTATCTGTTTTGCTTAAATTATTTTCGGATATTGAACACATTGAGACACATTGAGCAAAATGTTCATTTTTGTCATGCCTTGACTTCATGCAAAACCTTACAACTGAACAGAAGTGAAAATAGTTGGCTCAGTCTAAAGCACCCATAATAACCAAGTAATAACTGGAAGCTAAGATTCAACACAAAAGGAAGAAAGGAAGAATATTTAGATGTAGAATAAAAGACATTATACATGAAACTTTCATACAAAAAGCCATTATGGCAATTATACCATTTTGCTTGATGTTATTATGCAAGAGCCAACTACATATAAAATGCATTAAGAGACAATGAGACTCTTGTCCTTAACTGCATATTCCATTTCATGCTATGCTCCTCCATTGTGACATAGTGATTCACGGATGGTCTTATGCTCTCCACAAACTTTTTTTAATTTAAATCAGCAGGGAATTTCATAAATTGCTGAAAAATTTCACATGTACAAGCTTTGTCCTGAGTGTTTTGTTTTATAGCAAAAACTCTTCAAACTGGATTTTAACAGCAACATGTAAAGATGTAGGGACCTCATCTATGGACACCGTGCATAGAGCTGATGAATGTGCCTGCAGCATAAGAGCAAGTTCCCAATAATTAATTTTTTTTCTCATTTCTTCAATTTTTATGTCACACTTGCATGTGTCAGGTTGGAAAACAATTTTAATATCAGTGAAGGTAACCTGAGTAAACATACTCATGGTAAAAACAAGAAAAATATTCTATGTCCTAACAGAACAAGATATCATGAACAACCCTGGCCTTTTGTGAAAAGGAATCTCCCTCTAGACCTTGGAGATGTCATCTAACATGTGGTGTTTCAGTTGCCAGTCAATTTTTTGAAATTTTTATGGAGGAATTTCGACCCTTACTACTTTGTAGAAATGTTTTAATTTAGCCACATTGAAGGGTTTTCAAGCATTAATTAGCTATTATGGCTCAATGTTATGGGATATCAACATTATTTAGGTTCACTCCTTCAAGATTTTTTGGTAGAGAGCAAAATTCATAGTTTAATCACTTTAAGTTGTCCATGTCCTCAAACCCACGGTCCGGGGTTACAGCAGCCCCAGAACATTACACTCCACAACCACTGTATTTTATCCGACATGCTCATGACAGAGCTCATGAGCAAAAAATACCTCCTATGTAGGAGGTATTTTTTGTGACCTCCTGGATGGGTCTTTGATGGATTATTGGAGTATTTTTGTTTGCTTAAACAGTCCTTGGAAGGTTCACTAACAATATCTACTTTGGTGGTTAATGACTTGCAGTTCACTACACACATGGATTTGTAATAATTTCCAGACTAATGAATGTCATTGACTTTGTTTCTCATCTGTTTTTGAATTCCTTTAGATTTGAGCTTGGTGTGATTTTTAGACATTTGAGCCTGCATCATGTATCCAGAGATGTTCTATTTAAGTGATTTCTTGATTTTGCTGGTCTGACAGTAATCAGGCCTGAATATGTGTAGTAAAACTGAACCAGAAGATGTGGTTAATCACATTTACTTTGATATTTACCACGAGAAGAAATTATGTTTTCACATGGGCCAGGTTGGTTTCGAAAGCAATTTTTTCAGTAAGTCACTAATCGTTTGAAAATAGCTTTGTTACTTTGCTCAGCTTGACATTGTGTGATATTAAGGTAGCAAATAATTTTTCACTTCACTGTAGGTATTCTTGGAGATCTCTGTTGGCTTGAAAATCGGTTACTACTTGATCATGATTTATATAGTATTTTGTTTTGGATTTTCTTTGAATGTATGAATTGTCTATACACTAACTTGTTTAATATATTTATTTTATTAGTCACTTATTTCTGTTATGTGGGTGAAATGAACCAAACAAAATCTCCCCTGTTATTTATAACAGTCATGCCTCACATTGCTTTTCATCATTGCTGCACAGATCAGCCAAAGACTTTAATGATGTAGATTAAACCCGTAGGGAGATGCAGCAAGAACCATGCTTCCCTTTAACTATCAGGTCGAAGGTCAAGCTCACTTTTTCAAACATTTATTTTGATTAATTTTACAAAAAAAATAAAAATAAAAGAATCACAGTAATCTCAAGAGCTTTCCAGTTGTCCAGGGGCATCTGTAGCACAACTGACCCCTGAAGAGTGCACTGAGGTGGACATAAAAGTACACAAATGCCTTCCAGTATTTGTAAATGTTTTATCTGTAATACTTTGTTGCTAAATCATTCCAATTGATGACTCACACATACTGTAGCTGTTTAAAATCCAATAACAGAGAGGTAGAATAAAGTCATATCCTCTAACAGAGATTTTGGTAAAAAGTAAAGTGCCTATTTTAGGTCAAAGGTCTGTTGCAAAAAGCATGCCAAGCACACACTGTAACCCAAAGCCGGTTGTCTTTATGGATATATTTTTTTCTTCAACTTGAGTCATAGTTACCAGTAGCCTTGCCTGCTTGACATTTGTAAAGCCTGCAGCTGATTGCATTTTAATCCAAGTACTCTTACAAACTGATTCCTAATTATGCGTCAATGCTGGTGGAGCTTTGTTAAGCGTTTAATATGTTAGAGACAGCTATAAAGTAAAAATAGTTATTTCTTGATTTGTTCATTTATTTAGGAAAGCTACACATGTATTGCAGACATCACCCATATAGTCTAATTAATCTTTACTCAAAAAGCACATTTAAAAACAACAAATATGTTGGTCTTCCTTTAGTTGTTATCTCCTGCTTCAATTGAAAATCCACTTTAGAAAACTGTTTAAGTGTAGAAATGTAGTCTTCCATGCTGATGTCGGAAGAGAGGAAAAAACAAATTTATTGCTGTACTTTACTTATCTACTGTATGGTTAGCTTGCAGTCACTCTGCAGTTATGGAGTCACAAAACCGATGTCTGGGATCATGAGCGCCCCCTGCGAGGCAAGAGAACTGCAATTTGCCATTTGCATTTGCAATTTGCAACTGCAACTATCACTTTGAATCTGTTCTCTGCCGTTTATGATCGCTCCTCAGCACACGAAACACGTTACACACACAGTTGGTGACAAATAACACAGTACTTTGCATATACATATATATACATATATATATATATAAGTCTCAGTTTTCATTAAGACTCTGTTAACTAGCATAGAAGGTCCAGTTAAGTCTTGTTCTGTCTGTTAATTTAGCCTCTAAAGGGACAGAAATTGTTGATTATTACTAATAATGGAAGATCAGGACTTTCATCTGTTTAATCTTATATCCAAGATCTGCCATGGATAGAGCAGGTCCTGGAAGGAAACCCAGATATCCTTCTCTCCTGTAACACTCTACAACTCATTTTGGGGGATCCCAAGGCATTTCCATTCCAGGAAGGCTATGTAGTCCTTCCAGCATGTTGTAGGCCTGCCCCAGGCATGTGGATGCATGCTGATCCGAGTCCCAAACCACCATAACCGACTTCTTTGAATCCAGGGGAACTGCTGCTTTACTCCACCCTCCCACTTGATGAGCCCTTCTTTCTGTAAGGTTGTGACTGGCCACCCAATGGTAGAAGCTAATTTGAACATAGGCGACTGTGAGGAACCAATAAATCACAAGCTTCTCTTTTTGACTAAGTTGTTTTTTCTAACAACAGACTGAAGCAGCACCTGTGTTACTGCAGACAAAACCGTAATTCATCTGTCCATTCCTGCTCGGTCGTATCAGCATAACCTAAGTGTGGATTAACAAAACAATAAAAGCATAAACATAAATTGTCATTTTTGTGGATGCCTGACTCAGAAGTATTTATTTATTTTTTTTACAAGGGCATAGGGCTTCCATTATGACTTATGGAGCAGTATTACAGGTTGGTCCAAATCATAGTTTTTTTTTTTTTCTTGATCCATGACCAAAAAATCTGAAATTTTGGCATCACTGGCATTCTATACTTCATTAACTAAGTGGTAGCAACACTTGCATTACTTTAGCTTCTTTCAGTCCGCTCCAATGCAGCTGTGGCTAAACTGTATCTTACCACCATCAGCTGAACAATGTGAATGACTGAATGTACTATAAAGTACGTTGAAGTACCGGCCATTGGCCAGTTTACCCTTTCTGTAGGCTTGCAGTCAGAAAAGTTGGTTCTCTCTGAGAGATTTTCATCGGGCCTGGTGGCAAAATGAAACCAGAGTATAAGAAGCAAACAGGTAGCTGACTTGTATGCCAGCCAAGGAAACTCTGAATGTATGTAGAGAAAAATTTGTGATGAGACGTTTAAGGCTATTTGGAAAAATCCATGTTTAGTTGTGTTTTGTATTTAGAGGTTCTGCTTTTTTCAATCCGTCTCTGACATGAATTGGTTTTCATCGCTCTCATTCTTCAGTTTTTGTGGAGTATTACAGGGCATTGTGTTTGAAACTCATTTAAAGCCTTTACTGTGTCACTTTCTTTTTCATTGAACTTCTACATATCACATAAAGTATGTCATAAATGATGTAGAGGAGAGAAATGTATTTGCACTGGTTTTGATTCTAGTTGAGGATTGCTTAAACAAGTCAGTACTTTTCCCTCCATCCATACAATGCTCTCAGCCTTTGGCTAGTAGTGTGCTTCACAATGTAACTGTAAGCCCTGACACACTCAACTGTCAATCACATAAGCCCTTACATAGCACTACATGAACAACGCTTTTTATCTTTTCTGTTCAAAGCTGGAATCTGTTGCCACTTCTGTAATGGAAAATTGTCTCCTGCACCATGGCACTTTCTTAGTGACTGATAGAATTCATCATTTTCTGGCATCTTGGGATCTCAGGTTTGGTATTTCAAGTCATGCAGCATAGAAAGGCCCATTTAATTTAACCCTTCACTCTCACCACCCTTATGAACTTGATCACTAAGTATATCTTGGAATGTATTGCTTTACCTCAATCAGTTTAAATGGCTTTGCTTTTTACAATACATGAACACATTAACTTAGCTTATGTTTTTATAATTACCGTTTTTCACTTTGTATGTATTTTCATAATTGCTACATAGAACATATTTTTTTTACCTGTTAGATAATTATGCCTCAGCAATCTGCATGATATCCTGTAATTATAAGTTATGTCTATCAAGTATGTGCTAATATATTCTCTTTTCTTATTGCCAAGCCACATTTAGTCAGTTCCCACAGTTTCTTGGTGAATTGTACTCATGCAGTTAACTGTGTTTTAGTTATAACACTGGACACAAGGACATATGGACTGGAACACTTGCGTCATCAACCCAAGGCTACATGAATAACAATTAGGACTGGGGTATATCATATCATTCATGATAGTACCGCCCGGTAAAAAAAATAAAAATAAAAATAAATAAGTGCTTATTTTATGGCATAAATAAACCACCCCACCATCTACTACACCATGTAGACCCGTAGTATGTTTCACATGGCAAATTCCTCATCAATCTAGTTGGCAATCATCTCAAACTAGACTGGGATCTAGTGATTTTCTTTTTCTTTCTTCAAAATAATTCTTGAATGGATGTGACAATCCAAACCAAGACCAATTTTTATACAGCATTTTTTTATATTATTATATATTTATGTAGTGCATTATATTGTTTTTACTAAAAAATATATTGTTGACTTTCATAAATACAGATAGTTTTATTCTGCAGTAGCTTATGCAGACTAAGCAGTCTGCATCCCCAGCATATTTGGGTTGCCCAGACTGTGTTGTCAAATGTTCATTTTCTTAGCTAGACATCCTAAATTACAGCATGGAGTTATAGCATTACAACTTCAAACTCATTGCATAAAATACATAGTTTTAAGCTTAATAATCTGATAAGGATTGTTCTGGAACAACATTTTGATAAAACTAGCACACACATTGGTTTTTTGCATAGGTTAAAATAAATTAATTTGTCACCCACATTTGTTTGTGTCTGCCAAAGTGATTAGACAGTAATGCTGGCTTGCATATTTTGGCTTTTAGTTGCAATAAACTATTAAAATAGAGTTGCAGTTTGTTCTTATTTTTGGGCCAAATGCTATGCAAGGACATATTTAACTTAAGCATTATCATAATCAATCATTTTACTCAATCATTTATTCCAGAATGAATCTTTTATTACCACAATAATTCAGGCTTTGTTCCTGAGTATAGATAAATAATGTTCTAGGAGCTGATTTTTATTTTATGTTTTTAGGCAATTTAAAGACAAGTAGTTCTGCTTTGTAAATACAGCGATAAAATATTATTGCAGCGGTGAGCATAATGTTTGAATCTCTCTTTCCAGGAGCAGCGTGTGAGACCGAGATCAACGAGTGTGATTCCAACCCATGTCAGCACAATGGCACATGTTCTGATTTACTTGGAGACTATATATGTCAATGCCCTACAGGTATGCTGAGCTATCTTCACATTGGGAGTGTTGCAGTAACATTCAGATGATATTAGCCTGGGCAGCAGTACTATTTAAACATGTCTGCTGTTAATTTGGACTAAGATCCTCATCCAGGGCCCTTCTGGCTATCTCACTATAGATTGAGAACCAGAGGTAATTTGTTTTTGCCAACAAAATCCTAAGTGTGCACAGAGTTCATTTTAATTCATATTAGTCTTTGCACTTACTTGCATCCTATTTACTCCAACCAGTTGTTCTGTTTTTTGCTTTATTTTATTTTATATTGGTGTATGACTAGCAACTGGTAGCATTTTTTTTTTATTTTTATTTTTTTATTGGATCTTAAAATATAACCAAACACTTCAAACAATAAGGGATAGTAATAATTTTATAATTTTAACAATTAAAAATATTAATGTGTGCTGTACCCCCATAGTTACTACTTTAAAATATTATGATGCAGCGATTGCTTCATATCTTTTGGGGTGTTTCTACAAGCTATCCACATCTAGGAACTTACATTTTTACTCAATCTTCCTTTTAGAGTAGCATTGGATGGAAAACATTTGTGTACACTAACTTTGATCACAGATTGAAAACTGGATTTATGTTTTAGCTGACTGGGCCATTTGAATATACTTTGATTGTAACTATTTCAGTGTTTCTCTGGCTGTATGTGAAGAGGCGTTATCCCAAGGGAAAAAAATCATCAGCAAAATTTTAATAATTTTTGAAGCCTCTAACAGGTTTTTGTCATGTATTGAACCGCATTTGGCATCCATGTTCTTATCAACTACTAACAGGTTTTTTTCCTGCCCAAACAAAAAACACAAAAATCCCTTCAACAGCATAATGCTGCCACCACCGTGAGTCAGCAAAGTTCTGGTGTCTGGTTCTGGTATCATCAAGGTGATGTGTTTGCTTTCTATCAGTTTTTTTTTGCACTCAAGCCAGAAAGTAAAATTTTGGTCTTATCTAACCAGAACTTCTTCCAAGTGTGCTTTTCCACTCTGGTCCTCAGGGCCCAATGGGACCCACCTAAAACACGTGGGACAGTCGGCACTGAGGACCAGGATTAAGAAGCACTGCCCCACATGAATCCTGGCAAACCCAAATGCCAGATTTCCTACATACTCTTTTTACCAATATCTTCTCTCCACTCTCCCAGAAATGTTAGATCTGCAAAATTAAAAATGAAAAAGTATAATTTACTACTTTTCAATCATTCACTACTTTGTGTATGTTTTTTATTATGTAATACAACAAAAATGTGAAAAAAGTTAAAGGCTATGAATACCTGATAAGGCACTGTATTCCTTTCGGGTAATTGGATTTTTCTTCCTCTTTTAATTCCTTGGCTGAGTCTCATTTTCTTCCCTTAAATATAAGCAGATAGAAGACATGCAGAAGATTTTAGGCACCAGTGAGCAGTAAGTCGGAAAACTGCCCTTGTCCAATGAGCTGCAACGTTACTTTACATATAAACCAAAAACCCAGAAGATCTTCACTCAAGAGTTTTCTACTTTTATTTTGTTTTTAGTCTTGGTTTGTGAAAAAAAAAACTAAACATTGATGGTAGTAAAACTGTGTTCACACTTGTCCAGTTAAACAATAAAGTACTACCTCAATGTGGGTGACATACAGTTGTGTTTAAAATGATAGCAATGTGTTGGAAAAAAAAGTGAGGAAAGGGGTGGCATGTGATTTAGTGATAGATCGGGAGAAGATATCTGTCCTTTATAGAGCTGGCCAAACTTTAATTCAGAACTTTCCCCTCGTCTTCCCTTCTTTTCTACTTTCCCATTTCCTATTTAACAAGCCGCTAGTGACGCAAAATGGCTATTAAGAGAGTAAATATAGATAAAATTCTCCATGTACGCAGTTCATCGGGTACATTGCACATTTAATTCCAAATGTAAACTGAAATAAAAATGTTACAAATGTGTTATTATTGAACAGAAAGTGAAGAAAAACAATATGTTTTCCTCTTATGCATAGCGTACTGTGACCTTTTCAAGTATTCTCTTGCATGCAAACTCATCAGTAATCGCTTGTATTAGATAAATTGGCATTATTTATGAGAAACATCCCCATAGCATAACATCAAGCCACCATTCTTCACAATAAATTTGGGCTTGAATTCAATCTTTTGCCTCAAGACCCAAAAATAACAACTTTGCTCCCATCAGTCCATAAAATATTACACTATTTTCTTTTGGCCAGTCGGCGTGTTTTTTGGCAACCTATTCTGGCAATTTTTGTCAGTGAAATCTTCCAGTTGTTACTGTACTAGCAGAAAATAGTAACCCATCTATGATCACCTTGGAGCTGATCATTTGCTAATTCCTGCCATTTTAAGTATTCTTTGTTCCGCTGAAATGGTAGTTTTCCATTCCATCGTATTTCCTTCTAATGTCTCCATTTTGGAGCATTTGAGCAGGACAGTGTATCATTTTCTCCACTTGTTGAAATGGATCTGGAACAACCCATTTTATTCAGATTTTATGAGGGAACATTAACTGTTTTTGTCCACAAATAAGAGCCACCTATTTAATGCCTGTTTTTTTCACAGAATGAATGACACCATCAACTGAACTCCACCCTGCTTTTAAAGCTTCTTTTTCAGTGATTCAATTACGCGAGTTCATTCATGACTGTTAGCTCGGTTGGGTTTCTATTAATCCTCTACTACAACAACAACAATTCATCATTGTGGTAAAGTAACATGCTTTTTGCCACATAGAATCATAATTTCTAATCAAAACAGTGATTGATCTGGTTAGTATAATTGGATTTCCCTTATTTTGAATGCAACTTTATTACATTTTGTTAATTGTTTATTTGCTGTAATATTACAGCAAATGAAGGGAGCATTCAGAAGTAGTGGTGTGTTTTCATAAACCCATCAGCTGCCCTTGTAGTGCCCACACTTCTGTTTAGTTTGAAAGACTGCTTATGATAGCTTGTAGTGAACTTGACTGGTTTATGTGGTTCAGGGTTATCAAGAGCTGCATAAGAACTTGTCATTGTAATCCAATTCTGTTCACATTAACAACAAATATGCTTATGGAATTGGGTTTTTCAATTTCTGACAGTGCAATGATAAGCATTCAGAGATAACACTACATTTTGCCCTGGTTGTCCAATGCAATCAGAACAATAGCATGTCACAGTTTCACCTGGGTAAACTTATATAAGGATGTGCTGAGTTAAAAGACAGGTTGGACAAGATGATGTCAGCACATACACACATAAGAAGAAACAAAATCATAGCTCCAGGGAATTTAGAGTTTCTGAATTTTTTTTCACACTGGTTCCAGGAGGATAACTTTGCTGACACAAATAAACCTGGCAAACTATTTTCATAGCAAGCTGGTTCGAAGCCAACCCTAAAATTAATGTTTTTTTTGTTTTTTTTTATCAAATGCTTTATGTGGTCAACAATTAAAATTAAGCTATAGACAATTGTATTTATGTGCTTTTAAAATATCCAGTTTGCTGTGACTTTGCCTTGTTCTTTGTGAGTGAGTATCTCTGTGGAAACCTGGCTCTGACAATCAAGGTGGGCTTTGGGGTTTTTCATTTGGGTTTTTGAGGAAGATTCTCCCATCACATATGTCAAGTTGAATCAGACCCACAAGACACCAGAAGGCCAAGCAGCTTTTTGTGTTCCCAGTCCTCACTTCGCCTGCTCACACCTTCGATCAGGACCGTACTGGATAATATCCCACATGTGTGTCTGTGTGTAGATATGCATACTTACATGCATGAATACATGCATACATACATAGACAGTGGGAAAATTAAGTATTTTGATACAGCAATGATTTAAGTTTCTCCACTTACAAAGAATGGAGAAGCATGTAATTTTCATTGTACACCTCAACTCAAGACGGACTTTGAAAGAAAAAAAAAAAAAAAAAAACAAGCTGAAATCTACACTCCAGAATTTGATATTTCCTTTTCATTTTATTGGATGAAATAGGTTTATTTGTCTAACACATTTCAGCAAAACAGCAGTGCAAGAGTGTATATATGATAAAATGATTAACTGTACACACTGCAAAACCACAAAATCTAACACCAAAAAGTAATTTTGATCTAGTTTCTACTGCAACAATCTTACTACACTTGAAATAAGACTAAATTATAACTAACTTTTCAGCAAGATACAGAAACTTGTTTTAAATAAATGATTCTTTTTTATTGATGAAAAATTACTTGCTCCATTGGCATTTCACTATTTCTACATAACGTGGGAATAGTATCTTGTAATAAGTGAAATAATCTGGGAATGGAACACATACGTTTTCATCAATACTAAGGAATTATTTACTTAAAATAAGCTCCTATATGTTGCTGAAAAGTTACCTGTAAATTAGTTTTCATATCATTGCAAATTTGGAAGAAACTACTGATGACCCATCTTCAAGGATGGGTCATCAGAATTGCACATAATCTCAGGATACATGACCCCATCCATCCTCTTCTCAATACTGTGCAGTTGTCCTATCCCCTTTGCAAAAATCATTCCCAAAACACAAAGTTCCACCCTCACGCTTCCCAGTTGACACTGTCTTCTCTTGGGCTTGCACTCATCCTTTGTCTTCATTCTCCCATACCTCTTCTGGATCATCCGGATGGTCGATGGTAAACCTCAGGAGAGTCTGCACATATGCTGGCATGAGCAGGAAGGCCTTGCATGTGCCCCATGATTTTAATTCATGACAATGTAGTCATTAATGGTAACCTTTGAGCCTGTGGGACCATCGCTCTTCAGGTTTTTGACTAGGTCCACACGTGTAGTTCCAGGCTGACCCCTCATCTTTCTCATGATCATTGATTGTCTGTGAGGTGAGATCTTTCATGGAGCACCAGTCCAAGGGAGACTGACAGTCATCTTGAGTTTCTTCCATTTTCTAATAATTTAACAAAGAGTTGTTGCCTTTTCTCCAACCTGTTTGCCTGTTGCCTCTGTAGCCCATTAAGCAGCCTTGTGCGGGTCCATGATTGGTGTTCTGAGATAGTTCTTTGGTCTTACCTATGTTGGAATGTCAATGATTAAATGTGTGGCCATGGCTTTTATACAGGCATTAACAGGTGCAATTAATAATGTGCTTTGCTGCTGAATGTACTCTGTGAAGAAGAGGAGGACTGCTCAAAGACAACCTAACAGCTCTCATAGAGCTGTTAGTGCTCTGTGAGAGCAGGTTGTTAGTGGTCTTACCAACCTGATGGTTGGTCCTACCACCCTTCTGCTGATTGGTAGGAGGTTAAATTCTTATTTTATGCAATAAAGTTAAAATTAATTATTTAAAAATCATACAAAGTGATTCTTTTGGATTTTTTTTCTCGTAGCTGAGGTGTACCTATAATGAAAAGTACATATTTTAATTCTTTTGAGGCAGTTTTTTTTTTTAAATGTGGTGTATTAAATACTTATTTCCCCACTGTATATATCTTAGAATATGCCAGTGATTTTTTAAATCCTGAATTTAATGCTTACATTTGCAGTATCTACTATTTTAAAGCTGCAGTAGATATTCACACAAGCTGTTCCCTTTCTTGGTGCATCTGAAGACCAGGGTTTTTTCTTTGAGCTCCTTCTGAAACTGCCTACTGTAATCCCTGATCATGAATCCTTAACTCCCTGAGCAAACTGGTACTATATGCGGCCACAGATTCATGGTAAGAAAATGCCACAGTGTATGCCTTGGTCTTCCAGAGTTGCTGCTAAATCTCATCTGTTATCTTTTAAAACCTAAGCTGTTGCTTCTATGCCTCATCTTCAGTGTCTTATATTGGAGTCAACTGTGTAATTTCAAAGTAGTTCTTTTGAGTGCTGGTCTGTATGACAGTACAAGGAAATGTCACAAAGCATGGGTGGAATCATAATGTGCTTTGCTGCTGAATGTACTCTGTTAAGCTGAAAACACCCCAGTGTACCTGCTGTTTACTCATTTAAAACACAATGTTGGCTTGCTATGCATTTATTATAGGGCATTTTATTGCTTAAGTGAAAACTGTCAAATACAAGTTTATCTCAATAAAGTTGAATATAGCTGAAAACTTAATTCATTTCAGCAATAAAAATAAAATAGAAAGTCATATATTCTACAGTCATTCTCATTATGTGCAGGGAAATGTATTTCAACTAGTTATTTCTGATGATTTAATGATCATGGCTCAGAGCAAAATAAAGTCCAAGTTAAGTTTCTCAGAACATTTGAATGTTATATAAGATCAACAGAGATTTTAATACAGATATTAATGGATATGGTTTTTTATGGTGGCTCTTGATTAGCTGATTCTAGCAGCAGTCCAGATTGTGTGAATCTTAACTAATCTCTTTAAAGAGCATCAGCCACTTTCAGATCATCCATCATCCTTACGTTCATGATCTCCCTGTATTAATGTATATCACATTTCATGATTAACAGAAAAATCCTGAAATAGAGTGGAATGGTGAGACAGATTAACTATTTTGGGGAATTAGTAATAAACCTGGAACAGCCATGAACTGTAAGGAGTAATGGAAACTAATGGGATATGGAGTGCACAGAGACGTGACAACATCATAAGATCCTCCGAGAAATGCATTGATCAGCAGAATCTGATTATGATAACATGTTCTGGATGGGACACAACTTTACCTTTATTTAAACTATACCCTTTGGTTCCACAATCTTAGTTAGATGATATAAAAGCCTAAACATTCATTGATCTCTGCAAATTGCCTTGTGCTATGTAAAAGAATAAAGCCATGTGTAATAATAGTTCTAATTTAAAACTCTTTTTCTATTTCGCTTTTGTAATCTTATACTTTTCTAAGAGTTGACTTGGGTTTTCATTGGCTTTAAGCCATAATCATCAAAATTAACAGACATAGCAGCTTGGAACATTTTATACAGTGTTCAATCTATGACTATCACTTTTTAACTAAAATACTGAAATAAAACAACTTTCTGATTAAAAACAAAATGAATATATAATTTTTAGTCACAATAAATGTTCTTGAGGTACAAACAAAGAATATTTTTAAAAGAGAAGCTTAAAAATTCTGCAAATAGGGCACTGAAAACTTCACTTGTCTTTGTAACGTGGTGGCGATAATGCCTTGGTTTAAGATTATTTTTGTTGCATTTGGGCCAGGGTGGGTTTCCATAATTAATAGGACAATCAATTATGAATGAAAACACCAAATTCTGAAGGAAAATGTCAGGACATCTGTTTGTAAAGGGAAATTTATGAATAAGTAGGTCATGCAGCAAGACAACCTTAGCCCAGTGCTGTTATTGTTATGTATCATCTTTTGTGTAGTTATTTTTGTGCAAGAATAAAAAAAAAAATCTACTTTCATTTTAAATACATATAAGACTAATAATAAAAAGGGATGAAGGTGATCAAGAAATAAAAGGCTCAACACTAGTGTTTCAATATTTAATTCCAAGATAAATTGAAGCAAGTTACAAATTCAGTGGGGCACTGTGGTTGAGTGGAGGGAGATGCTTTAAAATGGGCCAATCCTCCTCAGTTGCACCAGTTTTGGCCTTGTTTATTAAATATATAGAAGAGTAGGTCTGGTGCATCAACATGAATTAAAGATGGGTTAGTGGTACTGATTTCAGATCTATTTTTGCTTCCAAAGTATTGCATGCATAAAGATTTTATGGGTTTTTTTATCTTTGTTTTGCAGGTTTTCAGGGACAAAAATGCGAAATTGACATAGATGCATGTTCCCTACCAGACACTGCATGTCAGTCAAGAACTCAGTGTTTGGACCTCCCTTATGGCCTTGAATACACCTGCCGTATATCCTGCCCTACAGATCTTCAGGTAGGTACATTTTTTTGTCAGTCTGGCTTATCAAAATTATTTCTATTTACTAAATGCAATAGTGAGCAAGATAATCTATATTCACTTTTTTCTTTACTTTCCTTAGCTGTAGAAATAGACATATATCCTTTAGTATTTGGTCCAGTTGGCCTCCAATGTGTATTACTTGGGTCAAACATTTTAACTAACCTTGCAATAGTTTTTTCTGGAATTTTGCCCCATTCCTTTTGACAGAACTGCTGTAGCAGTCAGGTTTGTTGGCCATTATGCTCACATGGACCTTTTCAGCTTTGGGGACAGATTATCTTTAGGATTGTGATCAAGGCTTTTTGATGGACACCAAACCCTAATTAAGAATCTTTAACTTCTAAAGCAAACTTCTTGATAAGCAGTGTTGTAAGTTATTTGGCTGTATGCTTCTGCCCAATATGTGTTTAAAATATATATTTTTTGACAAAGCTGTGCCTTCCTGGCTGGTGGCTCAAGATGTTATTTCAATATCTTCACACAGTGTTATCTCCACATGATGCCATCTCTTTTGTGAATTTCAGTCCTTCATGTGCTTTACAGCTGGAATGGTGTTCTCATACTTGCCAGCTGTATCCTCTTTTCTCCATCTGTAACAATGTTCATTATGGTCAGACACTTCTGTTTAGTTTTAGCAAACCACAGGACATGTCACTAAATATTAAAGTTTTTCCATTAGGGCATTTGCAAACTGTAATCTGTTTTTTATGTTTCTTTTGGAGTAATGTCTGCTTTGTCGCTCAGTGGCGTTTCAGCCCATGTTGATACAGGACTTTTTTTTCTCTCTTTCAATGCGGTTATTACTATCATCAGTGTGTACCTTTTCTTTTTTTCTTCTTCTGTTTGGGAGTTGAAATAGTCTCAATATTTTGGACCAAGACTCGTAAATCTTTGGGACACAGCACGTATCTCTTTTTCTATATTAGATCAATGACTGGACATTTACATTCTGTTTATACTTGCACCTAATGTTTATAAGAACAGACGAACCTTCCACCTGCAAGGATCTTAGAATTGTACCCAGCGATGAAACAGGCTTGTGGAGTAACACAATTTTACTGCCTGATTTCTTATGATTTTCCAATCATTTTTATTATCTTTTACATTATCCCACAAATATATGCATTTGATTCTGATCAATTGAAAAAGTAAAATCAGAACCCAATTTTTTTTTAAATATATTTTACATCATATTTATATATTTATGTGTACGATTCCAATGATACAGCTTTAATACTACTTTTTTTTCTGAAGAACAATGAGGCACCATGAAATTTCCATACAAAAAATAAAATAAAATCTGTTATTGTTTATCTAAATATCTTAGCTACATCGACAGTAACAACCCATTCTGCAATTAACTGCTACTGTAACTATTCATTCAGTCTTTTGACAAAGGATAAACATTTTATTTCATAAATAAATAATTAGGAAATGTCTTTATATTCTGCTGACTGAAACCTAAAAATTCACGCATAATTTTGAACCTCTGAACTAAGTCTTAAAACACATGTAACTTTGATAGTTTAGTTTTGATCTTAAAATTTCTTAAAATTTTATTTTAAGATCGAAATTATGGCAAATTCTTTTAGACAATCTTAAAAAAAAAAGCTTGACTTGTATAATTGTCAGGATGTTTACATTTTATCTGTGTAATGCATGGAGCTTTACAGGACTACTCTCTATTATTTTATTTGAATGAGTGCCGTAGAATATTGACAGTATCTGTATTTTTGCATGTGATGCTTTGTTGTGTGTTAGTAACTGAACTGATCATTTGCATCAATAAAAAGTCTCACTTGAGCAGATAAACTACTCCAAATGACAGATGGGGATGGTCACTTGCTGTGGAGCAAGGCTTGCCTTGGCTCTTGTACATTGTAGGCCATGATGACTGTTTTAAAGCGTGTCCCATAAGGCACTTCTTCCTTTGCCCCTTTGTTTCCCTTGTCCATAAATGCAGCGCCTAACCTCATGTCTGCTTTGTTACAAGGAGCTCTCAGGAGCTTTAGCTCTCAAAGACCATTGATCTCGTCTTGTAGGACATGATGTAGATGCCACCTGGAATACAGAGTGAAGTCCTATATAAAGCGGGAATCAGTATTCATGAGTGTGTCATGTGGCTGTAATGAAGCTCATTTTCACTGAGCCAGGAGCAAGAAATTATTAGGTTTTCCTTTGTGAAAAATAGCTATGATTCTGACCAGAATGAGCTCAGTTCAATCTGTGGTATTAATGTGAAAAAAAAGAAGAAAGCTTTCATTTGCATCTATGATGTAATGACACATGTGCTTGACTAATTCATCTTTTATCAACAGCCGTGTGCCCATGGAGGTTGCTGTGTGCTGAATAATGCCAGCAGCTACATGTGCATCTGTGCACGTGGTTGGTCTGGTCAGAACTGCCGCATAAATGTCAACGATTGTGTCCAACACTGGTGTCAAAATGGAGCCACTTGTGTGGATGAGATTGATGGTTACAGGTAAGTTTTCAAGTCTTGATTGTCTTCGGGCCATTCTGGCACCAGAATGTCAATGATTTTAAAAGCTGTGACATTTACTGCGCTCCCTTTAGGGTTGAGGGAAATCTTCTAACTCACTCTAGTATTAAGAAATTCTCTTTAATTTGTTTCCAGTTGCCTTTGTCCCAGTGGATATACAGGGGTCTACTGTGAGCAGGACATTGATTACTGTGTCGACAGTCGCTGCTCTGAACATGGTGTGTGCCTGGACCAGCGGTATAACTTCACCTGCCGATGCATGCTGGGATATGAGGGGCCGCTGTGTGATGTGGAAGCAAATGAGTGCAACAGCTTCCCCTGCTCTAACGGCGCCACCTGTGTGGACCTAATCAGTGATTATCGGTGCCACTGTCCCCCGGGGTTTGAGGGTATGAGACCATCTGATATGAATCCGAGCCCATTTTGCAGCTATTAATACAGCTGCTAGTTGAAGTGTCGGGCTTTATAGTGTAGCCTTTGTTGTTAGAAACTAAATTTTTAAAACAAATTTTCAGTATTTGGCAAAATTCACCAGTGTAAAACATGCTAAATGTATTTCTAAATACAATCCCAGATATACAAGTAATAAGTAAAGTAAAAATTAAACTAATTAAATTTGGGAATTTTGATATTTGACCTGACCTTACAATTTCTTCTTTGATAATCCTAATTTCCTAATGTTTTCTGACTCGTTTTATTTTTATTTTTTGTATTTCCATAATATTTCACTGAATTTTTTTATTTTTTTATGTGGATACGTTTATTTTGTGATGTAAAAATCTTTAATAATGAATTGCTTTTGTCTCTCCTAACAAAGGAGGAATAAAAGTAGACCTATTTGCTAAAAGGACAGCAATTATTCCCATTCAACAGCATTTCCAAAAGTCGAAGAATACCTAGTTCTTTAATAATTCATCATTTCTTCCTCTATAGATCATCCTGAGTCATTGGCCTTCACTTTTGTTTTCTTCAGCTTAGATTCCTTGGAATCTAAGCTTGGGGACTGAAATTGAAATTGCAGTGGAAGATGGAAAATGTTATGTCTGCTGAACCATTTCTGTTGTTTTTGGATATATTTTGGATAATTAGCTTACTGAAAGACCAAAGGTGACCCATTTTCAGCTTACTGGTAAACTGCACTACATGCTTTATTCAAAATATATACATATATAGTTGTTTTTTGTTTCAGAGAGGTCATAATGCCATGGTTCCCAGTGATATTGGAAGAGAAACAGAGCCAACATAATTAACAGCAGACATGAAGTAGTTTTCCATATATCATATTTTGTGATACTAATCTCAAGAGGAATGTTTCTTGCCAAATAACCTTATCGCCAAACAGTCGATAAAGGGCTTGACAAATCTATCCCTTTTTTGTATGTGAATCTATTGGATCTTGGTGACAAGCAAGCGCTACAATCTACTCAAACATATAGTTTTCACTTCAGCATCTTGTGGGGTGATAATGCAATGCTTTATCCTGATTCGTCTCAGAGATGAAGAGGAGGGAAAAGAAAAACAAAGAGAAAGAAAAAATTGATTTCTCACCACATTGTCAATGTAGTTTTTGTATTCCAGTTGTCCTAGAAATAAAACCACAATGAGAAAAATGCAGCTCTCCCCCCACTCTGTTTCTTTAAAACACGCTTTGTTTTTGTTGATCCTACTTCTCCTCATGATCTGACCTGTCGCTTTCTTTATCTGCCGTGTGTTCGGACTGGAACTACTAATGTCCCTGCCAGGGCGCAGTGCCAACATTTGCACAAAAATCTGGGCAGCATGTCCACAGAGACCCCTAGCGGACCCTAGAGCGTCGACACAGTTGGTGAAATTTACGTCACAGAGGCTTTGTGGTTGAGCGAACAGCAGATCTGACTGGGAGATATAAATAAGGCTTTGGTCTCATCTGAAAACCGATAGTTTCTGTTAAAGTCCAGCTGTAGTAACACCTGCATGTTTACATTTAGAAAAGTCAGACAGAGAAGACTCTTCCAAATAACCAATTGGCATGTAAATACAGTCTAATGATTGTTATGGAGATTTGGTTGCATGATTGCCCTAGGGGCTATTCATTACTGCTGAGCTTTGTAGATTTATATTGACTCCATTACTGTCATAATTACTTTGCACATTGGCTGATCAACATTTTTAAAAAATGCATGTCAGAAAAAAATGCTTTTTTTAACTAGGGAAAATGTACTTCTTAACATTGAACTTTTGAATAAATTCACCCAAAGGTATTGGCATTTTTGCCACTATGACCCTGAATACTTGGATTTTTCTCAAATTTTTAATGTGAGATTATGCAGCTGCAATAACATTTAATGTATTTTAATGCTCTGCGTGCATGTTTATCAGGAGTTCCATTGAAGGTGGCTAGTAGTAGACCCTGCGTTAGTTCCATGTATTTTCATCCAGAACATAGAGTCATAGTGGCAAAAATGCCAACACCTTCGCTCCAGTTAAGATTGCGGACAGAAAATCAGCGCCCCATGGCTTAAAGAGAACCAAGAGTTCTGAAATATTGCTAGAGGCCAAAGCTGGTGGAGCTTTAAATTTTGTTAGTGAAATCATTAATCTATTCCATATCAAACGTTTGCCTCGAGGATACTAAAACTGAGGTTGCACCACTTACGCATACATACTACGCTTCAGCATAACGAGTACATAATCATTTAACTGTATTTCAATTCAGTGCAATCAGAGTTGATCAGCTGTTCATGTTCAGTTCATTTTGTTGGTGAAATTAGAATTCTTTTTTGTGCAGGTTTTCTGAATATTGTGGTTATTGAAACAGAACAACTATTATTTAATTTCCAAAGCAGCAAATGGGAAAGAAGTTCCTCCGCAACATCTTTTAGCTGTGTTTCCTTGATCTTCAACTAGAGCTTATTAATTTATCTGTCTTTATTCTGTAGGAAGGACGTGCTCTCAGAATGTAAATGATTGTTGGTCGCAGCCTTGTCTAAATGGAGGCTCATGTGTGGATCTGATAAATGACTACATTTGTCACTGTCCCCTTGGTAAGTAGCATGCACTTGTGCATTATTGAGGATGTTTACAAAAATACTCCGCTATTAATTATCAGTGACTGTACCTCGGGAATACATGAAAGGTTTATTCCTTTAACAAATTGTTTGTTTTCTTTGATAATGTTTTGCGTTTTGTCAAGAATGCACTTCCAAATATAGCAAAGAAACAAAAGATCGTTTAGTCTGGTCTTTTCAGTTTGAATGCAAGCTTTTAGTAGAGCTCCATGTAAGGAAAATAGAAGCAATAAATCTTTATTACAGATTGCAGATAGAAAAAAAACTCTTTTGGAATAAAGGTGAAAATCAATGTCCGTGTTTACCGTTTGTTTAAAACACCGACTCCAGACAAGGTCTATATAGGGGCTATGACAAAGGGAGGTGTTGCTTTTCTTTGTGTGCATCTGGTTTTATTTTAACTTATCATAATGCAATATTTGATGCCTACTGGATTGAACATGTCATGCTGCAATGGCCAATCCATTTGCTGCTGTATATGCGGTGTCACAGTAAGTTGCAAACAGCCACACTCAGAATTCAGAAACAATGACCTGAGAACCCCTGTATATTCTGGGGTGTGTTAATTAGTTTCAAGATTTTGAAGATTTTTTTAATCAAGGTTTTGTATGTTGTATTATTAACTAGACTAAGTTTACATTATGTCTTTTTCTCTCTTTTTTGATTATAGATACATAATGTTCTTTTACAGTATGCAGCTCCTACTACATGGAAGATTTTTTATTTTTTTTGTTTTTAGAAAACGTAAAATGCATCTCAGGACCCCAGTAAATAATCTACTTTCAGTATTTTCTGCCTCTTGTTTAAATTAGATTTTGGCAGAAACAGAACACCAATGTGTGAGCAAAGCTCCCATTACTGTTTTAATTTCAGTGACAGATTTATAAACAGGTGTTTTTGATCTCCTTTGTCCTTTTCAGAAATCCAATTAGATAAATGCTCTGCCAGGTTTACACGCTTCTCCCTGCAAAACATACACAGAGACAGACAAACAGAAAAAAAAAACAATTTTTTCAGTTTTTAGCTATTTGTGTATTTTTTTATCTTTATTTCTAATTTTTTTGTCACTAATTATTTTTTCTCTTTTTTCCTTTGCACCATTCCTTTCCTTTCCTTTATCAGAAACCAACACATTTTCCAAAGGAGTTCAACAAAGATTGCCCATCTCAATTTCTTAATTTGTACTTTAGTTTAAAAATTTTTTATTTTGCTTCCACAAGTGTATTAATTGGGAGTCTTATTTGTTAGTAGTTGGTGGACATTATTTTTGACAAAAGCACAAGTCATATAATAAAAATGCTGCACAGTCAGAGATGATATTCTACATACCGTGGTTGTAAAGGGTAGTTAATTGAAGCTGTTGTTTTCTTACTATAATTTGGAATCATTTGCCCATTTTCTTCTGGCATCTCACATGAATAACGTACATTTGTTCTATAGGCTATAGAAATAAAGTGATCAACAATCATACAGCAACAACAATATTGTAGCAGAATATGGTCCCAAAAACAGGCTTGTCTGGCGGTGTTAGTACTCTGACCTGAATTCAGCTTTCAAAATAACACCAGGCTTTAAACCATTTAAATAAATCAAACTTCATATCTGGTAGCAATCTGAATTTGCTGAAAAAGTCAAAAGGGCAATTACTATTTCAAACCTCCTTCTCTATTGCGCTGAACCTCTAGCAGCTGTCTGATAGAGAAGGCAGGTCCCATTTGGAGATGGTGACACTGTAAAAGTGACATTCCTTCATGCAACATTAACCTCAAAGTGAATTGCATGCACAATTGGTTATTAAACACTTCTGAAACACCCTGTTGGAGGCAATAGCTGTCCATTAACTAGTCAAGGCAACACATAATCTAATGGGAAAAGGGTAACTGGAAGGTCATCAAACATCTAGATAGATGTGATGATGTAAAGTAAGCTCCTGTGGACTTCGGTTCCAATGTGATAAAAACTAATCTAACTTAAAGGTAAATGTACCCATAACTTATTGCAAATGTTTTCTTTCTAAATGAACTCCAGTTTTCAAGCACTCACAGCATGCAAGCAAAAGTAATAATGCACAAACTTTAGAAGAAGTAAAATGAGAATAAGGGAGCAATATGTATTGTAGATATTTCCAGCCACTTTTATACATAAAGAAATAAAAATAAAAAAAAGATTGTTGTGACATTGCAAATATTCTTATTTTGTTTCACAGCACAGTAGCTGCTATTCTGTCTGTAAGGTGTTCATTTTGTTTATCACCGAGACAGTGGCGGCTGATTTTTGCAAATTGCACTCTGTAGCACCACCCTGAAGGTAAAGGTCTAAACAGTTTGTGTCCAAGATGTGTGTGGTCTGCAGAGATGTTAGCTGCCCTTTTCCTTTTCCTGACATCAGAGCTGTTCCAGTCCTGGATGTAAGAAGTCATATGAAGTCTCTTGACAGCTAGGGAACCCAGCATTACACATTTGTACTTTATGAGGTTTTCTTCCTAGTTAGTGACATCGGATTTGTATAGATTTATGTTGACTTTAGCTGTTGCAATCATTCATTTTAGTTAGAGATCATCAATCATATTTTTTTGTCTTATTTAGGATATTTGCTTTGTTAAGATTTGAACCTCTCATATCAATTTTAGCCAATCTTGATTTCTCTTTAAGGCTGCAATTAAAACTATTTTATCTGTTAAAACTGTTAAACTATCCCAATTCAATAACAATATCACCCAATGTATAATTTATACCAAAACAAAATTATTTGGGTTTGTCTCTATTTAAAATTGCAGATAATGTACTCACTTGAATAAAAAATGGAAGTCATTTACACACAATGTACATTGATGTAGTACTGTCTGTGTAAAGACAATATACTGCGATTTTAAATTCAAATACGTAAAACAAACCAAAGTAGTCTATTTAAGTTAGATTAATAATCAATCATTCTGTCTCTGTGCTTTATTTATAACTCTAGATATTGATGTTGGGATAAGTCGGTGACATGCAGACATGCAGCTTGTATGCTAGATAAATTTGATGTAGATCAGTCTGATATGGTGAGCTGTTGTCAATAATTTTACTCAATTTGCATACTGCATAGCAGGTAGATTGTAAAAGGAAGGAATCAATACTATTAATCTGCTGAGAATATATAAAGCCACACAACTATGAAGATGAGCTGCTGGCCTATATGTTTTTTTATGTTTATTAATTCACTTTACCTGGGCTTGATTTTCATGTCTTAACATGAATTTTCTCTATCTATGCTTCCAGGATTTAAAGGAAAAGATTGCTCTGTGGATATTGACCTTTGCTCATTTGGACTATGTAGCGAACACACATTAATATGCACCGAGAGCAGGGATGGGCAGAATGTCTCTTGCACCTGTGAAAAAGGTGAGTGAGACCTTTAACAGGGGTGAATAGTGAGAGGGAGAGTGTGTTGTAGAGTTGTGTGTGGAGTGTGTGTATTTCTGATCTCTGAAGGCATGACAAAGATGACTTGACTGTACTGAAAAGATAAGGTGATCTAAAGGACAAACGGTAGCTTCAGGGAGTATTCATTTGGCAACATTTTTTTGATTGTTTTCACAAGATTCTATAATTCACTCTTTGTAGAAAAAAAACCTCTTTGCTGATTCACAAAAAATGACCATTCTCTGTATAAGCAGCTACATTCTGTCAGGAGGGTTTTAATTTCTTTCAGAGAGGATGAGTCTCATCAGTTGCCGAAAGAAATTACTCAGAAGTGAGTGGGTTAGACTTGAATTAAGCTTTGCAGAGTGTCTAGGCTTCATGATAAAAGGAGCCCTTCATGTTGAACTACGTCCACATGCACCGGGAATCATGCCGCTCATTTCTGGATGCTGTCAGCCTGCTGGAACGAAAAACATTTTTCCTACCACGCCAAGCATAATTCACTCTGGAGCAGCTAGAGCCTCTCTTTTCAAACGGATGGCTATTGCATAGAAGTTCATGTAATGTAATCAATAACTGTAACATCATTACTCCTGTTGCATTTATGCTTGGCATATGTCAGAATGAAGGATTGTGAGTGATTTCTTATGTAAATGAAAGCAACCTCAACTATGCTGCATTTCCCAGATCACTTCTCAAGGGTAAACTTTCAATTGCTGTCTTGTTTAGATGTCTCTTGTCAAAAGCCTTGGCATTCGGATTATCAACTTTAATCCTTGTCTGTCTAAGTTGCAGCTAACTGGTGCTAAGTTTCCTTTTTATTCTATATATTGTCTAAAAATATTTAGACCTGGTAGAATGCCTAATTGTGAAGTGGAAGGAAGAAGAGATATGGTTTTTAAATTTTTTTAATTAAATACAATAAATGCCATCATCATGTTTCACCATGAAACATGATGATGGCAGCATCGTGCTTTGGGGATACTTTTATTCAGAAGATAAAGAAAAAAGTAAAGTTCATGTAAATATGGATGGACCACTTTTCAGGCCAATCCTGGAGAAAGACCTTCTTCAATTCTTCAAAAGACTTGAGATTACAGCAGATATTCACCTTACATCAGGGCAACAACTTTAAATATTGACCCTTTAAGAGTTAAGAGCAAAACATATTTAGGTGTTAGAGTGGTCCAGTAAAAGCCCAGAACTAAATTCAATTGAGACTTCAATTGTGGTACAATTTGATCCTAGCTTATATTTAAATGTAATATTCAACATTAAAGAAGACGTGAGAATCATTTGTATTTCGTTGCTGGGGAAAATCTGGATGTTTAGCTACTATACCACTCATAGAGATTAATTTCCATACTTTAAGTAGGTTTTGAATTAAGACTTTTTTGACGGAGGCATTGTTTTCTTGCGGATGGTTTGTAAAGAGCAGCTTTGCAGTGTAAGATGTTTTTGTGCCATAAAATTACTTGAGCTCCATTATTTGTTTCATCAAACGCTCTTTCTGGCATAAGATAAGTTTTTTTGTTTTTTTTTGCCATCATGCAGGTTTCTGCTGTGCAGCAGTTGTTTTTGTTTGGCTTCTGTTTCTGTATTTTGTCACTGTTATTTTTGCAGGAAACTGCTTATTCTGCAGCCAAGCAGATGCTGCGGCTGTGCCTTTTATACATTTTTTTCTATCACATATCTAATTGTGCAAAGCATCGCGAGCAGCTCATATTCTGTTTTACCTTGGCTGACTATGTGAAACATTTATATTGTATCCACTGTACATGCAAATGCTTCTGTGGGTTAATTTAAGGTCAACCCACATGCAGGCTGTTTTTTGCTTGCAGTTGAATGACTTAAACACAGGAATGTTTCTTTCCTTTTGTGTGTGTACAATTGTTTGTGTGCGTATGCCTAAGTGTGTGCTGATGCATGTTATTTGATGTAGTACTGTCTGTGTATAGATTGACTTTGATTTTGAAGAAGACATTTGGCCTGTTTTATGTAATAAATCAGGAGGGCAATGATGGGCTCTTATTAAACATGATTAAATGATCCAGTGAGCTGAGTCTGCCTGTTCTCAGCAAGCTTTTTGAATCAATACAAGCATTGAAAGCCAGCTTTTGTTTGTGAAAACAAAGTCATGCCGATCCTAATTGGCTGAGGAATGAAACCAGGCGAAAAGATCTGAAATAAAGAAATTCTCCTCTCTTCTTTAATATGTACTGCAGGGTATGGAGGTGCATTTTGTGAAGTAAATCTCAGTGAATGTGAATCAAAACCATGTCAGAATGGAGGAATTTGTGTGGATGACCTTGACCAGTATCAGTGTTTGTGCTTGGAAGGTAAGTTGCAGGGAATTTACAATTCATAGAAAAAGACTCTTTTATAGCAGACTGTGTGTTCCTTTGTAAGATATTTGAACATATAAACTTTAATGATACACAAAAGTTTATATAATTGAAGCTTAAGAAAATACCTTTGAAACTTCTGTAGAATAAATTAGGCCACCTCCACCATAATTTCCATAAAGAAATGCTAGAATTCCACTTGGGCATTTTACATCAAATACACGATGTAAACTTTGACATTCAGCATTGTAAGAGTGACTTGAATTGATAATACAGTAATCATTTATTTTGGCTTACTCCTGATTGTTAACGTGACAGTGAATGTCATGGTTAGATTGAATGAGAATTGAATTGAAATTTTTTTTACTGTATATAAATCTTGAGGGGGAATACAAAAACATTTCACTGCATGGATTGTAGTTTGCAACTGAAAGATTTTCCAAACCATTGTCCACAGGTTTCTGTGTACCAAGCAAGGCCACACTGAAACCAGGCTGCAAGATGCTAAAATAAGTCTCCAAAAACAATTAATGTTCCATTAAAGAACCTACAACAGTTTAATTAAAGTAAAAGTGGTTACATGTTAAATCAGAAATATATGGAAGTCCTGGGCTGAGCATTATTATTATTATTATTATTATTATTTCAGTAATCAGAATATTCATAAAGTCAACTATTATTCAAAACATTTCTCAGATCACGAAAGAGAAATTTCACTTGCATCATTAGTTTAAGGAGAAATACATCCCAGGTAGTTTTCTAGTAGAGTTGACATCTTACCAGTGAAACATATCTCTGACTAAACCTTGATTGCAGGTGAAGTCTGTTATGCATTTTTAATGAAGTCAGAATAATTGTCAAATTTTATGACTTGGAGAGAGATGGAAATTGGTTCCATGGTCAGTTTGAGAAATGATGAGGATTTGACCTGCACCGATGGTGCTGATAGCTAAGCATTAGTCATGGCTCTCCTGTAACTCCGGTGTGTGACAGTGCTAATGATAGTCATTTTGTAGCGTGACCATGCAGTGGAATATGTTTATGAGAGACAGAATGGCAAAAATGACAGAAATTTCAGCCCTCACTTTTACTTCATTGCTTTAACCTTTAATTGTGAAAAAAACACCCAAGGGGCAAATTAAAATTCATTAGAATGAAAAAAAAAAACTGTTAAGGCAGAAAGTGGGGAGAAATTGCATTTCTTTTTTCCTTTCCACTCATCAGTAAGTATTTGCAAACATATGATGAGCTTTCATTGACAAGTCATGTCAGATTTCATCACTTTTGATATCAATTAGTATCTTTTCAAGTCTGGTGTTTACTGACATTCACGCACCAATTCTGATGCTATTTTTCTTTTTCTCAGGCTTTGGGGGTTTCAACTGTGAAATCAACCATGATGAATGTGTCCACGGGTACTGTGCCAATAATTCCACGTGTATTGACTTGGTTGCAGACTATGAGTGCATCTGTCCTTCAGGGTTTGGTGGTGAGTTATCTTTATCATTTCTCCTGGCAGTCCTTAAAACACAGAGCATAGATTGATAGCTCCTGAGTGCTGATAACCATCAACCTGTCCCTTTGTCACATCCAAGAGCTCACTCACTATTTCCCAAATGAGTGCACCTGACTGAGAATGGTGTTATAACTGTTTCATCTCCTGTAAAAAACCAAAGATCAAAGTTTCGAAGTAAAAGTGAAGTGAAACTGATTCCTTAACATGTACTCCAAGTATTTTACTATGTTCAAAGATACGCTGTATACAGCACACTGTAATGTAAGTTGTCAAATTCATTTTTATCATTTGTCTCATGTATTATATGTACCATATGATGTTCCTTACACAGACACATATCAGCTACACTCAATAGCAACATCACACTTACAGGATTCCATACTTGTGATGGAAAACGAATCATAAACGTTTGTTTTTTTTTCTTTACCGTGGGATTGGTGTTTTGCTATGAACACCAATAGCCAAAGCCAATAGCCAATAGCCATGAGCTAGCCAAAGGGTTGGCTAGATCATGACCTGAATGACCCATCCTTTTTAGAGTTCTTGCACAGTTCTGTACATTTTATAATGTTATTTATTTAAAAGATTTATTTTGCATAAGATGTTACAAAAATAGAAGTAAAGGTATGGCTTCAGACAAAAGGTCATTCATATTTCCTTAAATGAAATCATAACCTGAAAGCAGATTAATATATTCATTCCAGTTATTTTTTTTGACACTTAAATTTGTTTTAAGATCTAATACATGAAGTGTATTAGACTGCTCAAATAAAAGCAAAAAGAACTCTTCGAATGAATTATTATGGTCTTTTTGCATCAGAAAGCAAGTACTACAAGCCAATAGCTCAATGGAATCTGCAGGTTTGCTTATATAGAAATTTTTAAACTATTTTGAATGATTATCTGAGTTTACTGTGCTGTTTGATAACAAGGATCAATTGGAATGTATGTCGTATAGAACCGAAGTGATTTTTTGCAAAGAACTTCGAGACAACAGTTGTTGAGAATTGCAAAGCCATTTAAAAAGAGATGTGAAAAACTTTTTCAGAGCCACTGCCATTTACTTGTCTTATGGATGTTATTCAAATCTTTCAGGTAAGAATTGCTCCATATCTTTGTCTGCATGTACAACTGACCCACACCTCTGCAGAAATGGAGGAACTTGTTTCCTTACTTACACTGAGGAAGTACAGTGCATTTGCCCTTTAGGTAAGGATTTGTATTTTTTTTATAATTTGAGTTATGTGAATTTATCTAAATTCCTATTAGATTGAATAAATGGGCTAAGTCTTTAGTCTTATTTATGATATAGTGGTGTAGTGAATATAGATTACACCATGTTAGGCTATTGTGTTTACCTGGACCTTTTCATGCTTAATGCGGTCTCCTTTGTGAGTTCTGTCTGTAATGAAAACATATTAATGTTGTTTATTGCTGTGAAATCAATGACAAACACATTAACCTCTGAGCATAATGGCAGCTTATTTGAAGCCACTACCAGTGTTTTTTTTTGTTGTTGTTTTTTTCTTTTTACCAATTTCTTCTCAGTCTGCTTAAATAGTAAAGATCAGCAACCATAAAAATCACAGGCAACTGGAGCATCATGTGAAATCAAAATATGTGATTCCTGCCATGTGTAGTTAGGCATAAGGAAACCGCTTATGGCACATCACTCTCTTCTTTGATCCTACCTCTTTCAGGCTACAGTGGCAGAGACTGCTCATCGTCGGTGAACCAGTGTGTCTCAAATCCAAATCCTTGTGACCCTGAAGGGACCATTCTCTGTGAAGACCTTAAAAGTACTTATAGATGTGTGTGCCATCATGGCAACACGGGAACACACTGCGAGACACCTATAAACCACTGTGTTGACGGCCTTTGTCAACACGGTTCAGTATGTGTGGATCTGTCAAGAGGTTTCAAATGTGATTGTTTACCAGGTGGGTTCACCCTTCAGCTGAAGCTTGTTTCGTACAGAGGCATTCCCTCGACTGAATCATGTACATAGCAGGCACACTTCCAGCTGATGCTTTCACTTGTTCAGCTTTCTTCTCTGTAGGAGTTTAATCTCTTTGGTCTTAAGCAACAACCCGCAATAGCCTATATGCATTGTGTAAGTCGGGGTTTAGCTCATCAGGATGTGAGTTGAATTCAAAGCACTGATAATGCACAGGATGTCTGTGTGTTGGAATGTGTTGGATTTTTATCAAAGAGTTTACTGTTAGGGAAAGAACAGGCAAATCCATACATTTAAGGTTTATATTATAATGACGTAATGACTGTTACGCTTAATTTATCAATGAAAATATATTTGTTTACCTAGTAGTGGTAATAATAAAAGAACATACAAAAATTAAAAATTTAAAAATAAAAAAAGCGTTATTGTCGATGACATAAATTATTATGATGGCCCGTGTTACATCACAGGCCAGATCAATGACACATAATGTGCAACACTGGATAAGCTGTGATATTTCAATCACATCATTATGTCTTATTATGTTATATTTGTATATCTACATGTGCACATGTACATGAGCATTTTGCTCAGAATAATGTATCTAAATGATTACTTCACTTGCTTGACTATACAGAAAAAGAGGGTAAGTTTAACTAAGCGTATGCATCTTGCTCAAGCTTTTCAGAAAAGTTAGATTTTATGGAAAATATGCCATTTAATCTTTTTGACACTTTTGATCTAGAGTCATCAATCAGTCATATATTTGTAGCAGTGGTCGCAGCAGTCGCATAACAGTATTGCAATGTTTTATCTAGAATAGCTAACAACCTGTACTCTACAGGTTTAACAGGCCAATTTTGTGAGATAAACATCGATGATTGTGAACGGGATCCATGTGGACTCCTCAGCATTTGTAAAGACTCTCTGAATGGTTATATTTGCTTCTGTGCACCTGGATTTATTGGTAAGTGAGAGCTTTCTTGAAGTAATTCCTTATGAAATAATGTGGCTTTTTCTGTTTTAAGAAGCAATCAACATATTCTGCTCTCAAACATTTTTAGGAAATAACTGTGAGATTGAAGTGAATGAATGTCTGAGTCACCCTTGTGAAAATGGGGGGTCATGCATTGATGAGCTCAACTCATTTAGTTGCGACTGTCCTGCTGGAATAACAGGTGGGTGATACTTTCTTAGATTCTTTATTTTCCTTGTTAATTTAAGATACTCTTTTGAAGCATTTTTAAGTTACTTATAAATCATGTGGTCATAATAGTCAAGATTTATTTTTTTTAAATCGCTACTAGCAAATCTGATGGATTTGATGGTTGTGAGCTCAGTTCACACTTTCCTCCTCTGCCACGTCTCCAAGGATCCTTTGACAAGTTGTCTACTGATCACTCTCACCTGTTATTCACTCTCAGATCTCAATGTTGTTTGTTTAACTAGTGTCACAGCTGTCTCCTTAGTGTTATGACAGCCACTACAAAAGATGTTTTCAGTAACTTTTAAAAGAAACTGTAGGTGTTTAAAAAAGATGTAGCTCGGAGAATAAAAAAATAACTTTAATATTCAAGTATGTAGGTATACAATTATCAATTAGATTGATGTAAAAATGTACACCTGCTTAAATGAGTAATTAACAGAATGATCAGTTGTATTGGAAATATAGCTAACATTGATTAGCTGACGGACATTCCTGTTCACAACTGAGCAATGAGAATTAAAATGCATTTAAAGTCCAATTACAACATTAAATCAGGATGCCACTCAAATATCCTTTGATATTTTATTATCTTAACTCTGACTTTGTTTTGCAACATTGCTTGTAAACGATGATTATGTATGCACTATGCATGCTATAGATCTTCAACATTTTATGCGTGTTCAACAACGGGTGCATCAATCAGTTTATCAGTGCAATTTTGATTGATTGAGCTTTTTATTACATTACAAAGTTGTACTCTGTAGTTGGCTTTCTGTTTATTGTTTTACAACAGTCTTTTTTTAATTTAAAGTTTGAATGCTTATCTGCGTGGAACAAAAATTAAAACTGCCTTTTTTATTTCTTCTGGTTGATAACAAGGAACTTCTTAGGAAATATATTGAATCCATCTGCATTGGGTGACATCGGTGCTACTTTGTCTGAAACCTAGCAATAGCGGAAAGTTGTTTTTTCACCGTTAGCACATTTAACAGGGAGAACATGAGGTTGAGTGAAAACGTTCAGACCTTACTCAAGGCTTTGATTGGTTGATTTTGGTCAGGAGCAGTGCATTTCTTCAGACCGCAATAGTATCTCAGGGAGGAGGTGAAGGACATTGATTTGTTCAAAGATTATCTGTCTCATAGCAAACTGTGATAGTTTTAGCAAATATGTAAAAAACATATTAATAAAAGTTACAAACTTAAGGTTTAATTCTGTAATGATATTCACATCAGAAAGACACACACACACATCCCCAGGATGTTTTGTAATATATTCCATAGACTCATTGGACAAATGAGTCCATGGACAAATGGAAAAATTTGCATTCCATCAAGTCTGGTGTAAAACTAACACAGCATTTCAGATTCATCAATTGGGCTGTCTTGTTGGTGGTAGTGTAATAGGCTGCCTCAGGACCTGAACAACTTGCCATTATTGAAGGACCATGACTTCTGCTCAACACCAGAACATCCCAAAGGAGAATGTTCGGCCATCAGTTCTTGACCTTAAGCTCAAGTGCATTTGAGTCAACTTAACTCCAACTGAGATGCTGTAATGTGTCCTTTAAGGCTGTTCAGGAAAACCCTGTGGCCTTTGGTTTGTGACCTTAAGCTAAACTGCACTTGGGTTATTCAGACCATGATCTGAACCATAACAAGTCCACCTCTTATGCTGTGTTCAGACAAAACACAATTTGAGCACCAGGGGTGTGTGGATGCGCGTCTAGGGAGTGTCAAGAAGTCTTGTGGTGAGTCTAGTGTTATGTCTTTGAAGCAATTTGAGCGTTATAAAACTCACATCAAGTGTTGCTGACGCTGGAGTTGGAAAATCTGAACTTTTGCCGCTAGATGTGGACATCAACCAATAAGAGAGATTGTGCTATGTGACCTAGTGGCCTGTAGTTGGTGTCCTGGCAGAAAATGTAGGCACCAATGTTGGTCGACAAAGTGCATCCTCCCGCTTTCAGTAAATAAAGCCAAGCCAATTTCTCAATTTTATCCACCATTGTTCAAAGAGACCCGGAAAGGAAAAGAACGCAAAAGCCAAGAAGCTCCTCGTAACATGCGTCTAGAACTTTTTTGATGCTCGATATCAACGTCTGACTTCAAAGTGCACAAGCTTTGAAGTCAAGTTAGATGCACTATCGCCTCTAACTTGAGGCGTTTTACACATTTTCAATGCGCAGAACACGTTCGGTCTGAACGCAGCATTAGCTGCCCATAAAAATAATGTTTTGAAATGGCTTGATCAGAGTCTGAACTTGAATCAAATTGGAATGCATAGCATGAACTTAAAGAGGCCATTTATGGTTTAAATTAGTCTAATGAGACTATGCTAAAATAAAGTTACTTGAAAGTGTTGCAACTGTTGCCACCAAGGATGGCTCAACCAATTATTAGCTTTAATCAGTTTTTACTTTTTTACCCAGGGCCAGGTTTGTTAGAATTGTTTTTGTTTTTTTCTCGTCCTTTTTACTAACATTAAATATTACTTAATTTCTGTTAATTTAAGTAACAGAAATTTAATTCTGTTATTAATTTGATGGATTCAAGTCATGTGACAAAATCTAAAAAACTAAATACATTTTAGATTTTTACTTTATTTAACTGTTTGCTTAAGAAAAATCTAAACACAGATAGAAATTGTTCTTGGTTTTCATGAACTTAAAAATCTTTGCATTTTTCCAAAGTGTTTGTGAAAGTCATTGTTTTCTTTCTTACTGACAATAGACTTTGACCAAAAAAAGAAAATCAAAATGTCAACATGAACTACATGCAAACCTTCATGGCTCATCTTCAGGGAAGGTAGTGAGGCTATAAAGCAAGTTCTGTCCTTTGTAGTGTTATAAGAGCAGCACAAGCAGTACTCTGTAATTACATAAATTGTTGGCGTAATTCAAAGACCCATTATCATGTTGGCATTTCACACTTTGTACCAGCCTCCTCTTGCGCTCACACAGGCTGTAAATGTGTGAGACAGTGATAGTGCAAAGAGGAAAAGGAAACATCTTGTGGCTTAGTGTGTTTGCCATTCAGCAGCTTTGTTGTCTTTGCCCAAAAAAAGTGGAGCAATGCACAGCATATAATGGGTTGATAGAGCTGGTGTACCTATTTTTTTTTTACATCTTTGTTGTTTCACATTTATTGTTACTGTAAACCAAACCGTCATGGTTTTACTTTATTCATCTTTTGTTTTATTTCATGTTGTTTTTATCACAGGTAACTTCTGTGAAGTCAATATAGATGAATGCATTTCCTCTCCTTGCCTTCACAATGCTACATGTGTCGACCTTCTTCATGGCTATGAATGTGTTTGCAAGTTTGGCTTTACAGGTTTGTACATTTTGCTAAGGGGAATTCTTAATTTTTTGTCTCATTTAGACTTCTAGAATGTTCTGACTTTATAGTCTTGCTAGCCATGTGCATCAGATTATAGAAACATTTCTGATTTCCAGTAGAAACTTTAAGTTGAACAATAAGCTTCAACATAAAATTTTTTGCTTTAGGTGTATTTCATTCTTCTTAATCTAATAAGAATTTTAAAATGGCAAATTATCAATTAAAATTATTAAAGGTTTCCTAACATTTTTCCAGGGCACTTATTTTATACATCGATACAAATTAAAATCGACAGTCATTGCAACCAAACTCACTTTTTCAAGACCATTGTCTGATGTGTATTACGGTTCAATGTTCTTAAGCAAATATCTGCTAACACCAATTGAAAGCAAGGAGGAGAGAAAAGCAATAAACAAAAAAATCAAGTTTTATATTTGTTTTTTAGAAAGACAAGTTGAGATTAATTGGGAGATACATCAATTCCACTCTTCAAAGTCAAACACAGTAATTGCTTTTCAACATTTTCCTGACAACCCCAAGTAATTCTCACAGAGAATGAATTATTGGGTAAATTACCAAAACTGTGGTTGTTTGCACAGGCAAATCTATGCTTACTAATTGGTTCGTTTCTATTTTTCCAGACATATTACAGGTAATGTGTGAAATTCCATACTAAGTACACTGAACACTCTGCTCTTTTTTCATCGTGTCGCAGCACTACTTGAAATGTATCACATTCTTTAGTTCTGTTTCGCACTCCCAGTTATCATTGTTTTGTTTTGTGAGTAATATTTGCAAAGAGCCCTTTTTCTTAATCATTTAATTTTGTCAAGTTCATGTTGGTTACCCAAGATATTTAGTTGCATTTTTCAATAAGATAAAAGATTGTCCTGAGTCATTATAATGCTAAGAAACCTGTTGGACAGTAGTGATCCCTTATGACACAGATCATGAAGTGTTTGTGAGACAAACATTAAATTAATTACCTGCATTCTTTGTGTAAGACACCCTTCATTACAACATATTTATCACTTTGTTATTTTCTGTCAAAGGTACAGAATGTGAGCTTGACATTGATGAGTGTGCTTCATCTCCTTGCAAGAATGGAGCAACGTGCATTGACCTGCCCAGTAATTACTTGTGCCAGTGTGTGGCTCCATTTAAAGGTAATGAGCACTGAGAGAAGGGGGACAAAAAGCAAAGTTAATTAACTTCACATACTATTATTTTCACCCACCTGAACTCACTTCATATGACACATTAAAATGAGTACATCTTCTTTTGGTATCTCAGGTTAAAGAAAGAATACGGGAGTGATTAGACTAATTTAAGCCCCAGTCAAGTTTGGGCCACCCAAGTGTCGACTTCATTACTTTGTTAGACAGAAGGAGTGGCGCTTTGCAACATTATTAGTGCATATAAAAGCTAAAGAGTTTGAGGTGATTTGAGAAATCTTTGATTTAGATTCCATTATTCATTATGATCAGTACAGGTGCATATCAGATTAGAAAATCATTAAAAAATATATATTTATTTTTAGTATTTCAGTTTGAAAGTGAAATTTATGGTTATGGTCAGTGCAATATTGACTGTGGCATGATAGCAATTATCTTGTGACTGCTGAGATTTAAAAAAAAAAAAAATCAAGATTAGTATACTTCAGTTGCCCTGCTTTGTTGGTTCTAATGTTTCATCTTCCACTTAACAGCACTCCATAGATCCTCTTTGAATTTTAGGTTCGATGAGTTTGGCCAGTCCAGCACAGTGAAATCACTGCTAAAACCCCAGACACCAATCCATTTGACAGTGTCTGCAGGTGCAAAGCCCTGCTGAGAAATGAAATCGGCATATTCATAAAGCTTTTCAGCAAAAGGAAGTATAAAGTTCTCTAAAATTCCCTGGTAGATATTGATTTTGGTCTTCAGAAAACACAGTGAACCAACACCAACATATGGCCGGCTCCCCAAATCACCACTAACTGTGGAAGGTTCAGTTGAAACCCAAGCCAGTGCCTTTCCAATTCTCTTCCTGACTCTGGGTCCTTGATTTCCATCAAATGCAACATTTATTTTAATCTGAAAAGAGGACGTTGGAACACTGTGCAACAGTCCAATCTATTTTCTCCTTTGTAAGATGGGCCTGAAATAGTCTCTGGTTTAAGATTGGCTTAACTCCAGCAATGTGACAGTTGTGATCCTTGTCCTCTATGTATAAGGTTTAACAAAAGGAACGCAGCATCAGTAGCCCCCTGTCCTGAATATATCTGCCTTCCGTGACTCTTGAGCATCTGCTCCCAAACTCTTGAATGTACTTTGCTTCAGCTGCAGTTAGCCTTCTACATCTTTTTTCTCCACACTTTTTTCTTCTTCTTAACTTTCCATTCACTTGATTAGATACAGAAATGTAACTGCCAGCTTCCCTGCAAATAGGCTTTTGTTACTTTGTGTCAATGACTCTTTGCTAACAACTGATGAGTCATCAGTTGTCTCCATGTATGTGCGTTAAAACTAAAACATACTGGATGCCGACCCTCAAGGACTGACTTTGGACCCCATGGGTGTAAACCATAAAATGGTTTAAAAATTTCTGAAATGTAAAATTAAAGTTTTCTGAGAAAAATAATTTGAGGCTTTATTAGCTATAATCATAAAAATGAATGCTGGAAATATCTCTGCATGTAGAATGAATTGACAATTTCATCCCCACTGGCAGCTGGGGATGGGCACCAACCACAGATATGTGGTTATACACCACAAATCGATGGATTAATATTAGTTTCACTTTTTGAGTTAAATTACAGAAATTAATTCATTTTTTATATTTTAATTAATTGAAGTGCAGCAGTATTGTAATTCATTTCTAAGCAGCTTAAAAAAAGTCTGCCATTAACTTCAAATCACCTAGTTAAAATTTTTGTACTTCAATTCCTGAGAGCAGCTCATTGTAAATCATTAAAACATATGAAAGGTATTCAGTCAGACTCTACCTTTACACATTTTGAATGAACCCTTGTTAAAACTGTAGTACCACTCTCACAGTTCTAATTAGCTTATTGGATGTGAGGTCCTCTTGAAAAGACAATAATCAAGACAGCACTTCACAAATCTAAACCTTGCTGAAGCATGGCGGAGGAAGTGATTACTGAAAAAAAACACTAATAATTTACACAAAGACACTTCAAACTGGCAATGTGAGTAAGATAAATTTTAGAGTCCAGGCAAAAATATAGCTCCTCAGTCTGCAATTCTAAGCGGATTGATACTTTTTTATTTTATGTCTTTTTTTTTGTTGTTGTTTTGTTTTTATAGAAATGTAACTACCTTCCATCACACCAAAGCGGGTGTATGTACATTCTAAAATAAATCAGGAATTGTACATAATACAATTGCCTTTCCGTGAACATTTAACTGTTTATTGTTTTTCTAAGTGTTATATCCAGTATATTCTTTTTGACAGCTAATTTTATTGGCAATGAATTATTTTGATCTAAAACATTTTATTTATTTTGCAGAGATTATTAGAGGAAGGACAAAATCCCAAAGTGTTTGTTTTAGCTTTTTATTATTGATTTATTGTTTATGTCATAACTTCACAAGTATTGCATGGCATCATTAGGCTTCTGCTTCATATATATATTTCAGCTGACATTGTTTATGTGTGCTTCACACATTGTCTGTCTGTGTGGGAATGATTCTAATTGTGTACTTTAACATTTGTGACTGGGCACAACAAAACCAGCAACAAGTCTCCCCGGGAGCTTTATTGGTTATTTCCAGATTCGAGAGGTGAGATTTCAGATTACTTCAAACACATATAAAAACAAAACGAAACAAAAAAAACTGTAGATTTGACCATTTGAATGTTGGCACTCTGCAAACAAGGTTGTGAGAAAACAGGCCTCAGTGTTTGTCCATTTGCCTGATGACAAAAGTTACATATCCTACAAAAATCTAACTTTTGCGTAGGTTATATAGTTAAAAATATATTTTTTAGAAGTTTTCATCTTTTGCCCCATTATCCAATAAGGTGTCATGGAGTCATCTGTGACTCAGGAATACAACATGCTAGACTATGTTATCTTTCACCCAGAGAAAAGTGCAACTTAAATAATTATTTTATTTTAGGTGTTGGAGCCACTAGAAACGGTGAGTCAGCACAGCGCACACCACTGCTCACCCACCTGGTCACTAACATAGCACACTCAGCCCATCTTTAGCAGCACAAGAGCTGGTGGCATCTTGCAGGTTTCCATGACAGGTCATGTGGAGGTTGCAGAGGAACTGACTTTAGCATGTTATGGACAACAAGGCCTTCTTTATGCATCGTATTACACTGGAAGTCTTGAATACACTTCACGTACAATTTTTTTTTTTGTGAAAATCACAATTTTCTCTATTCTTTTCTGCTCTGGTGACTTGATCCTGGTTTTGCCATGGTGCGACATATTTGACTTAAGTCGATGTGTTTTCCTGAGTTTTAAACACCTTTATTTGTCATTGCTGTAGAAAAAGCAAAACAAATATTTCTTATATTTTAGGTGCTTTAAAATCTTTTTTTAATATTAAGCCATTTAGAGTGACGCGGTTGTATGGACTCTGATAATCTTTAAATTTGTTACTTAGATTATGTTACAAGATTTCAGAAATAGTTTTCAAGAAGCTGATTACACCAGTTTATTTTCAATTACGTAAAAGAGAAGCTCTGTCTTCCTGCGTTTTATGACTTAATGTGTTTCTAGTTGCCCAAGTGAGCTTCATTGATCATAATACAGTGTTCTAAATAGATATTTAGTTAAACCCTAAACATAGGTTTAGTAGGTGACACACTTTTTTTTTTACAGCTGAATTGAATGTCTATAGAAATTCTTTTGTTCTGCATGGTCCCTCTATCTGTGTGTTTCCTTTCCTAACTTCAGGTTATAAGTGTGAATTCTTGCCCTGTGAGGCCAGTAATCCCTGCGAGAACGGTGCAGTGTGTGTGGAAGAGTTGGATCAGGACCGTTTTCCTTTGGGCTTCCGCTGTCACTGTCGTCAGGGCTTCTCTGGCCCCCGCTGTGAAATCAATGTGGATGAGTGCAGCTCCAGTCCCTGTTTTCACGGTTTCTGCTATGATGGTAAGAAACAGCTTATGTTGGCAACATTCTTAATAACAGGCCCTCAAGATGGGAGGAAAGCTCCAGACATGCATTCATACACACGCTTGTGCACGCAAATACACACATCTAATTTGTTGTGCTTTGCACAAGTCATCTTCTGGCTTTAAAATCTGTTTCAGGATTTTCTAAAGAGCCACTACTGTGTAAGTAAGTCCCTGATATGTGTGAACATATTTATCTTTATGGAAGGTCATTGGCTTCAAGGAGTTCTATTCAGTTTTGGGAGGAGAAGTTAAATCAAACTCGCAGTGTAATTATTAAGGTTTACACTTACCATAAAAAATAAATAAATAAATAAAATGTCCATAAAGAAAGTGGAGAAAATACATTAAAATGTGTCTCAAAATATTTTTATTTATAGAGGAAGATGTTTTCAGGACAGTTAGATTGTTAAAACACCTTCCTTTGAGTTTGTAGCAGATAACAAAAAAACAAAAGCAAAACAAAAAAATATATAACAAGTCACAGCTAATTAAGAACAAAGTAAAACTTTACACATGTCTTGAGAGAGAAATCATCAAGCCCCTTCAGTCTGAAGCCAAATGTGGGGAGGGGCTTTTCTATCACTTAATAAAGCAAATCTTTAGCTCCAGCAGCATTCATCAATGTGCATAATGTTACTGAGGGAATAACATTTGGCCTAACAAGAGAAACACAGCAAGTTGAAGAAGCTTCAAGAAAGGACATCATCACAGGACATATATCCTGAGAATATGTGCTCTGTTTATTTAGGCTGTTGCTAAATAACAGGAAGAGCTATTGCAACAAAGTTGCTCTGTTTTACCAATTCGAGAATGCAATTCTGCCTATCATGCTGGATTTGTCAACACTTGCAGCCTCTTGAAAATCTCTACATTGCAGTAAGACTACTTACAGGTCAAGAAGTACAAACTGAGCCTGCTTTTATAATGTAGCAATACTGATTGTAACAGTCTTGCTGTTCATTTGTGTAAGATGCTAATTACAGTTTAAAGCATCCTTCCTTTCAATCATTAAAATTTTTAACGTGCACTTGGGTTTTATTTGGACAGATACCTCTGTCCCTCAATCTGAAGGATTTTACTGTATGTTTAGATTCAGAGATTTCCACTGATGCAGAGAGAGGTGTGTAACCTGGAACTCTTCTTTTAGATTTCTTTTTTAGATTGTTTTTTGACTAAAATCTGTATCAGCAGATCAGACCCTTGCAAACTTTCTGCTCATTGCATCAGCCAACTATTTCATAATATTCCCAACACAAAAAAATTAACAAGAATTTGTCTTTGGAAGACAGAAATTCCCAGGCTAGATTATTAAATTTTTGATTCTTGACTGAAGTGCGTGGTTACACAGTAACAGAAGGCTGTGAGGCACTCCAAGAAGTCACTTGGGTGTCTTTCTGAGTATTACAGTCTCCTGAAGCTGTCACAGAACAGAAATATTTTTAGCCAGCTCACAACATATTACTTTATAAATACACTTTTTGAGTTTTGACAATTTAATACATATTCTACATATCCATGTTGCCCATGATGCAAAATTGTAGAAAGCTGCGCATATATGGGAATCGAATTCTAATGACAGAAGGCAATGTTATATTAATTCAGATACACAGTAGTGTGTGTTCCTTTTTTTTTTTTTTATTTTCAGTCAATCACATTTATATTTTTTAGCGCATATCATGTTTGTTATTTATGTTATTAATGTCAGTTCAGACATTAATAACATAGCACATTTCCACTATGTCTTATTCATAACCCATTAAAAATTGCCCTCCGTTTGACCCCACTGTTGCCTCCCTTTAAATATCCTGAACATAGTAAAAAGGAGTAGTGACATATGGATTTAAATCTGTGTTCACTGGTGTCTGTCTGTCTGTCTTGCTTTTTCTTTTTCTCCTGAATTGTAATACTAATTTGACCCACTTTTAAAACCAATGCTTTTGTAGGGTCACACTCGCAGCTAATATGAATTACTTGGGAATAAATCTGACGTTAGGCATGAGAGTCCCACACATTGCTTTATGGAGCACATCTTACTGGTTCCTTAATATAATTTTATACAGAAATTTGTGCAAATGTTGTGGCATAAAGTAACTTATAAATGATAAATGACATAATTTGTAAGCCTAATTTGATTTCACTCTTTATGTGTCATCTCAAGCTTATGTAATTTAAAAACTAATTGGTCATAGTGATAAAAATGATGCAAACTATAAATCATGAATTATAGTAATAAAAGATATGAATTATTTCCCACTGACCAATGATTGTTCAATAATTTAATAAATTTCTTTTGTATGGAGTAGAAAGATAAGATAATTCCTTTGTTATTACATTTTCTGGGTAGGACATGATCAGTGAAAAATAGAGTTCTGCAGCATAGCGTTTTTACCATCTAGCCTTTAATGTATCCTGAAGTCCTGCTACAGTTTCACCTTATTTGTTCTGTAAAAAAGAGATGTAATTGCAGTTGATTACTATTTAAGGATCACTGTCTTTTCCCCCCAGTGCTACCGCAGACCTTAGCAGGCTTTGTTGACCAACCCCAAGCATAACCAGATCACTTTAGGTTAGAGAGCAAGGGCCTCTACATCCTACTGGCCGGTGCTCGGCAACAGCCAGCCACCAGGGACAGCATTGCATAGCCACAGTGGCTGAGATGAGTAATGCTGCTGCCACCCAGGACTTAAAGCATTTAATGAGAGTAATAGCATCTACACGCAAAAAGACAGAGTGACAGCATAGATTACGTGGTAAATCTTTGGGATAATGAAGAATCCTGGGACCCTCACTGGGGAAGTAATAAATTTACTCTTGTAAGAACTGCAATTACCTCTGTCACTGGCTGCCTGTACCCATGTTGTGCAGGAGAAACAGAGTGAGGCATCTCTCTTTAACGTCATGAATAATTAAGAAGATGGAGGAATGCATTATTAGATGTGGGAGATTCTAAATTTTAATGGAAAAAAACTGGCATATTTATAGCATTTGGATAAAGAAAACCATAAGGATTTGAGCTGTCCTTTTCTGTTGATCTACTTTCCCTCTCATGTTATGCCCTGCGTGCATGTTGAGTGTGCTTCTTTAAAAGACTAATTTTTATTGAGAAGAAAATGTAGAATCTCACATGAGACAGCAATGAAGAATGTATGGCTTCTACAGAAATGTTGATTTGAAGATGCTCATAATGGCAAAACCGATCAGACTAATGTTCAAGAAGCATTTCCAACAAAGGCTTTACTGATGCTGCAGAAGGTGTTTAGTTAAAGGTCATATTCATAGGAAACAAAATATAGTTCCCAGTGGTCATTATGCTTTATGCTAATAATCAGCACTTACCTTTGTCGAGATTTAGTACCCACAGAGCAATGAATTATTTTTATAATGCAAGGTCCTATAATTGTGCTACTACCTTTCTTCTAGTTGTAGATGGGTTTTACTGCCTTTGTAGTCCTGGTTATGTTGGGCTGAGATGTGAGGACGACATTGATGACTGCGTGAACAGTTTGTGCAGTCCCAACTCTGTCTGTAAGGATCTCCATCAGGTGAGTGGGGTTTTGTTTTGCAAATATAATTTTTTTTAAAAGCTTCAAATTGGGGTGTGTCCTATATGTATATATATATATATACATTCCAAGCCATGGAATGCGACTTTTCACAGTGTTGCAACCAAACATATCAATGAACATGTGCCTGTAATGAAAAAATTGTGATAGAAAAAGCTATTAGAGTAATTTATCTACTATAGCCTTGAGAGTATTGTGAAGCAAGGCTCTTTCTGGATTTATTGAGGAGATTTACAAGGTAAAAAGCTTTGACAGATTTTAGCTTAAGAACATTTGGGTTTTAAGAAGAAGCTTTTCTTAAAACCCAAGAAGAGCTTTTTAAATTTAGTGGTAATTTCAGGACAAATCATATTTGCCACTTGTGGAACATTTTACAAAAACAAAAAAATCCTACTGTTGCTGCTTTTCTAACTTTCACTGGAATTTTCTAAAACTCCTTTTAGATATAACTGAACATAATATGCAAAATAGAATGGCATCTCAGTCAATATGTTTTTAATCCTAATGTTGGGAATAATTTTCATTATCTCATTATTCAAATAGGGATGGTTTTCAGAAACTCTTCTTGTTTACAGTGCAGCTGTTTGTCTCTGTGAACACCTCGTCCTGTGGAGCTTTTGCTTATTTTGGAGAATAGCAGTCCCTGAAGGTGACTTAGCAGCAAAAATGAGATTATGTTCTTTTGCCAGGGGTAAGGAATTGGAGTCTCCTGGAGGTATCTAATTTATCACAAGATGACGGCATTTCCCCTCTCTGCCTTTTGAGCCTATATTGTACAAATTATAACAAAGTTTAAAGGCTTCCCTCTGCTGCATGAAATTATGATTGTCTTGCATTAGGCCTAAAGTTGCTTTAGAGCATTCAACAGTATGTTGACATACTAGGATTCACATCAACCCTTCATTGCTGCCCCTTATATTGTAAAGAGGTATTTCAATTAACCTTGCACATCAGAAAGCAATGGGCACAAAACATTTATCCACTATGTTGTGATTTATCATCATAACTCACAATGCAACAGTGGCTAAATGACAAGCAGTCCACATGTTGATTCAAATCCACAAGTTTTAAATAGAAGAACTGTAGAGACAATTTATGACAAAATCTCCAAAAATACTAATACATACATACATTTCAGGGGGTTATTTTTTTATTTGCTATTAAAAACCTTTCCCTGTCAGAAAGCACAGCTGTAATACTGCATGCTTATAAAAGCTCATATTGTGTATATTGAATGGCACTGAGGAACAGGCTTTCATAATGTCCGTAGGGTGGAGAGTAGGAGGAATACATCTGCATAGTGGTAATAGGAAAATGTAAGACTACCATGACTCTTTGAGTTTAAACAGATTTCCGCAGGAAAGAATATTTGTTCATGAGTAGGAAGTTTTATTCTGTGGTGTTTTTTATTCATAATGTTTTCAAATGTTTTAAGAATTCCATCATCGCTATCTTGCTCAAGAAATTAGTGGGATGTAATATATGTTACATAACAATCTAATTAACAGCTTCTTGTTGTATATGTATCCCATTCAAAGATGTCACTTTGCAATTTGCACCTATCTTTAGCTTAAACACTTTTAATACCAAGTGCAGATGTGTCAAAATTTCTTTCTGTTTATCTAGTAGTGTCTGCAATTTTTCTGTTGCAGAGCTATGACTGTGTGTGCCAGTCCGGATGGGAGGGGAAATACTGCCAACAAGAAATTGATGAATGTTTGTCGCTGCCTTGCAAAAACAACGCCACCTGCACAGACCTTCTTGACGGCTACAAGTAGGTTGTGCTATTTGGCTCGAGGGCACTGTCCTCACAGGTTGCATCAGATATTTAATAAATGCATAAAAAGAAGCTGTTTAGAGACAGCAATATGTCCTTCCACTGACAGTGGGGATAATGAATTGCAGATGGCAAGTAAAACAAATGAGACAATCAATGGCTCACAGCATGAAAAGGTTTCAGGGGATCTGGGACTCATCGGAGAAGAGAGCCAGTGGTGCAGCTTCGGCTTATGCCCCACTCTCACTGGGGACACGTGAAAGTGCTTCAGGTGGAAAAGTTGGGGGTTGGACTGGAATGCAATGAGGAATCATTGCCAACTATGTAGCGCTTGCTGTCACTAAGTGAAATATCCACCTGGCTTTAGAGCAAGTACTTCACATTCACACACACACACCCCGACACGCAGGTATTCTCATTCTCTATCCCATGTCCCTCTGTCTATGTTAAGCATGCAAGCATTTCCTTTTAATCCCCACTCAGCACTCTCACCTTTGGTGTCCTACATTCAGCCATCCAGAATTAAAAGCTTCTCTCACCAGCAGTGCAATTAACCTGCAAATTTCCCACACTGTCTTACACAAAGATGCAGGACAGAAGTGCCGGTGGATGGTGTATGACATTATACTTGTATGCAAGAGAATGTGGCATATGTGTAGAATGTAAAATACCGCACATTACTCTACAATAGTATACAAAGTATTAATATCCATTTGAACATTTTCATTTCATTGTAATTTTAAAATGACAAACTTGGATGTATTTATTTATTTAATTTTTTTCACACAAAAAAAAGTTATTACAAATAGTCCATGGGCATATTTTCACACTTTTTACTCTTGTGCAATCGTATTGTTTCTGTAGATGTATTTTATTGGAACTTACTATAATATAGTACAAATATGCTTCATTTTCTAGCGGAAGGATTCAAAGTTCAAAATTTTTCACAAATAAAAATATTTGCCATATAGAATAACATAGTTATTGTCTACAAAACTCCAAATCAGCGCCTTATCAAACCTTTGGCCTATTCTCAAGTCGTTTGACCATAGTGATGATAAATGCAAGTTGTCGGGCAGTTGTTTTCTTCCACATGTAGCACTTTTCACATTGGCCAAAAAGTGCAATTTTGGTCCCATCTGATCAGAGCGCATTTTCCGTATGTTTGTTGTGTTCCCTTGTGTAAAACTGGGCACACAGCTTTCAGGGAAACTTGCTTCATTTACTCATTAGAATGCTTCTAAGGGCAATTGGTTGCATGGAAGTTTGTTTTGGGTGTGAGCCTAAAAAGGAGATGAATATAAAAGCACAACACACTTTTGATGTCTTTCATGCATAAATATGCACATTTTGTAAAATTTTGAAATTATATATTTTTTGTTGTAATTTTTGCCTTATTGTATTATGTTATTCATTTTAAGTTTATATATATGACTGACTTTGACAAAAACAAGAAACAAGTCTCCCCAGGACGTTTTGAGTTATTTACAGATTCTGAAAGTGTGGATTGTACGCTTTCTAATGATGTCAAACACATAGAAATAAAAAAAATTTGAATGTTGACACTATGCAAACAAGATCGAAGGCGGCGCTCGGTCCACCCAGACATCTTGCACAGTTGAATGGTTGCCACGGAAGATTAAAGGATTTCTCAAACAATCATGAAAGAGTAAAGGCAAGACTGTAGCAATGCTTTTGATGAGAGAACAACATTGTAAGACCATGTAGGTACTTAATTTACTGAGCTACTTAGAAAACACCCTTACTTGTACGTAATTTATTTAGGAATTGCTTTATTAGTGTTATTAAATTACTTCTACATATCTCCTGTCACTTGTATTCAAGGTGTTTTTGTTCACCGGGCTGGACAGGTGTGGACTGTGCACAGGCTGTGAATGAGTGTGATTCTGGACCCTGTCTAAATGGAGCTCAGTGCACGCAATCAGACATACCTGGGGAGTTCTCCTGCACCTGTTCCCCCTTCTTCACTGGCCTCTTGTGTGACCTGCCTTACGACCCCTGCGACTCCCTCCACAACCCCTGCCTGCACAGTTCCACCTGCCTGACACGCTCCAATGGAACAGCCTCTTGCAGATGCCCAGCTGGTGAGTGAACACTTCGCAGTAGCCTCATAGTTTCGTTTCTATCATTTTCCCCCATTTTTTGTAATTTCTACATAAAGAATTTAAATAGCTGTTGCAAAGCTCAATTGTAGTTGCAAATAAAAAGTAGCATATATGTTTTATTTACCTTCCATCTGAATTACGCTATTATTTCTATAAAAAAGTTGTTTTACCAAGAGATATTAAAGCAATTCTAGAGAGCCCAGCAGTTGCTTGCTCTTTTGCTTTTCTCTCACACTCAATGGATGCCGCATCACTGCCGTACTAACATATATTTGTTGGTACGGCATATATTTCTACGGCACAGATGTGTTGTCAGACTTAAATACCTGGCATAAGTTAAAAAAATAATGTGGTGAGATCAGAGAGTGCAGACTTAAAGGGAATAAAACTGTATTATACTGATTGTAAAATAACTGTCTATTCAGATTTTTTGGGGTATATTCTGCAATGCGGTTTAGCCATTCTGAAGCAATTTAAAAAATAGGAAATGAATGTTGAAAATATTACCTTAGCTTATTAGAGGTTTAACTTTTATTTTCTCTCTGTGTCTCTTTCTTTCTTCCTCTGTCTCTTTTTCTCTCTTTGGCTGAAGTTTACGTAAACGATTTTCAAACTAATTTTAAGTTATTATCTTGAACAGTGATAGAAGGAGTGAAAGTCTGAGAAAGAACAAAGAGAAAGTCTGAGAAAGAACATGGCCAGGTGGTCTGAGGACACCTGGGCATGTCAGATACTTAAACCAAACCATGAAAATAGAACTAAGAAAATGCCTACTTCTGGATCAGACGGATGATGATTTTCTTGGAAAATAATTGCATTTCTGCTGCAAGTTTGCAGGCTCTGAGTAAGTGCACGCTACTCTGTAATATTTATGTGCACTAAATTCTGTAATATTTTATCAGAAATATGCAGATTTTTTTTTTATTTATTTATTTTTTTATGCGTGAAGGGCATTGCATTACGCATATATTGTATGTTTGCAGAGTTTACAAGTATATATCTGGTATATAGATCTTTGTAAGTTCGATAAGTTTAAAAACATGCTCACTGTCTAATGAAACTACTATTTTCCTGTATTAAGTAAGCTAACCCAATTTTTTATTTGCCAACTGCCACAATACTGAGTAATTTATTTATTTTTATTTAAATTCTCTTTAATCAGAGGTTGGCATGGATTTTCTTATCATTTAGTAAAATTCCTATTAAAGTGCATGACTTGGGTCAACATTTTGATTATCCAGCCATTATCCACCACACTTAGACCTTGTGTGGTTGCCAGGGTACTGCTGGTTCTCACCACCCCAACCCAAATGGCCAAACAGAGCATCTCATACACAAACTTAAGGAATTTGGTTTTATAAAAAACAACACAGTAACATCAGTAAACATAATGTACAGAGTTCCTTAAAATAAATTATTGTGATGATAAATATTTAAAAGGCCAGCTTATAATTTAAAAAATGCCATTTATTCAGTGTAAAATTGTTTTATCCAAAATTATTTAACATACTAACATTAATAACATATTGGTGTTTGCTCTTTTAAACTTACCAGGTGGCTGAGCATTCCTATACACAAATCTACTTGTATTTAGCAAACATCTGGTTGCATCTGGTTTCACTTGCTTGCAATGAAAATGAAAATTTTTGTTCTGTTAGATTTTATCAGACATTTATATCATAGAAATGTAATTGTTTTATTTTTTTATTACTTGCTAACTTCTCATCATACAGGTTAGGATGCTATGAGGTTGCGCTGTAACTAATGGCTCTCTCTCTGCACAGAGATGAAAGAGATGTTGCCAGATATAAATAGAGCAGCTGGGTTAGTTTCAGAAAGGTTCCTTGGAGAGGAATAGGAAATTGGGAACTGGCTGCATACATTACAACAAGAGCTTTGCGTGGGCTTGGTCGTTTTCTCTTCACACAGCGACTGTGACTCACTACTCTTCCTTATTATTCACCATAAATCCAACCTACATAACAGTCACAGAGCTATTATACAACTTGTGACTTGAGTTGTTATTTACCATTGAACATAGGTTATAAGTCAAGGAAATTGTGTTGGCTTCACAGTATGTCTAATTAGATTTTTGAAAAATCTGCATATGTCTGCAGATTTAACCCTGAAGGCAAATCGTATGTCACATTCTGTAGATGACCATCGGACATGAATGTTTTCAAGGTTATTTGACTTTTATTTGGTTCATTTCTTGTTTTGTATAGCTTCCGGTGAATGTTCACTAAAGGAAACTGAAACATAAAAAGATTAGTTTTTAATGGGCACTTATTATACTTATTATGGACCTTGAGTGTTAACTAAGTTCAAAAGCAGTGTTGCTGTAGTTGCAACATTCCAACAGCCTGCAAGTGTGTCTACTACAGAGCTGTTTCAAAATGCATTCATCCATAACTGCTTCATCTTCTTTAGGGCCATGGAGGCCTAAAGCTCAACCTTGCTGTCTTTGGACAAGAGGAAAAATACACTAAGGGGGAGGAGGGATGGTGATGGTTCAACTTGCTAAAGAACTAGTCAAAGTTGTTCACCCACCCGAAAGTCTCTTTTGCACTGCAGGGCTGGACGCAGCTCAGCTTGGCCTGGGTTTCAGCCCTTAGAACTGAGAGCTGGGTTCCATTCAAGCCAGTCAGAACAGCCATTTACTGTTTGAATGGCACAGTAGCCTTCATCCTACACAAATTTGAGATTGCCTCCTGCTAAACATTTAAGTAATGAGCCACAGTGGAGCTATGCCAGTTAAAGAATTGACACACACCTAATATAAATCGAGAGAATGCACTGCCTAAGACAAGCTGAAAAGTCTTTTCTTATTACATTTGTTTTGTCCTTTTGTAAAGGAATTGGATTGTGTGAAGCATAGCAGACCTGTTTCAATTGATAAACCAGCTGCCCCAACAGATGAAGTATATCTGAATAGGCAGGATTACTTTATGGCATCGTACAAGATCATTCTTTCTGTGTCACAGGAAAATAAAGAAACCATATATAGAAAATAAAGTAAAAATACAAAAATCATTTCAGTAATAATGAAAAAATCAAATAACAAAAAAAATAGCCAAGATATGATAAGACCATGCAGTATTTTATAAACTAAGAGGGAATATTTTAAAACCTTCCTCTTTCAAACAAGTAGCCAGTGCAATGATTGCACTGACCCGATGTTTGAATGCAAAATATATTTTATGTATTACTTTCTGTATTAGAGAAGAATTACTCCACACCAGGATTTATAAAAATTGCCGTGGCTTAGATGAAGGGACCCTGTTGTCGTTCAGGTTAGTTTTTTTAAGCTTTTTCTTTGTATCTTTCTTTCTTTATAATTAATACTTTTAGCATTGTGCCTTAGGAAACCAGCAAAGTAACTGTAAATGTCAACATAGCTGTACTTAAAACTCTCAAGATAAAATAAAAAATCAAATGTCAAAGAATGGCCATTTAGGATTGCAATTCAGTGCATGTAAATTAAGGACAATGGTTTGGTTTAATATTTTGAAAGTGAAGGCAAGCAGAGAATTAATAAGCATTATTATGCTGAAATAGTTAGGTTTCGAGTTAAAGTGTGTTCCCTATTGGGGAAGGGTCAGAAAAGGTCAGGAATATTTGATTATTGTGGGCAAAGGCTAATCTTTTCCTTAACTTTGAGACCTCTGTTCCCAGAGTAGACAACTGATACATACAAGAAGTGGCGGAAAATCATTAAGCCAACTGTGTTTATATAAAAAAAAGGGTAAATACAGAAAGAAACATTTCCATCTTTAACTCTAGAATGCTTCATACTCTGTGAAGAAATACAAGATTTTTATATCTTTAAATCAGCAGAATATTATTTATTCTTATTTATTATTATTTATTATTTAAAATCTACCTATTTATGGAGTATGTACAACAGCACAGCATAACTGTCAGATATGTGAGATATTAATCAAAATTCAATGAGAACATGAGTATATTTACAGTTTTGTCGAATAACACAAACTTTCTGTTTTAAAATTTTCCAGTAACATTTATGTAATACATAGGCAGAACAAACTAGCAGTAGCATGAAAAACTAAACTGGAATTATCTGCTCTGGGGAAAAGCAGGGCCTGAACTGTTCATGACGCCCCAAAACTTTCTTTGATATTGTGGAAAATTTTCATAGCTTGCCTCAATGGCAATGATCCTCATAGACTGGTTACAAAAGTATTTATTGTGAAAATCCTGTCATTTTATCCTGACAAAGAAGAAAAGAAGAAAATAAATGAATGGAAAGTTTTTTAAATTAAAATCTGCACTTTCTTGATTCTCAAATACTTATGTAATCGCTCAAACCCAGTAACCTCCATAGTTTATTTTAATCATTTAAGAAAATACAGCTTTATTGATCTTAATTCATTATAAAAGTTTGATTTGTCTTACTGACAATAAAAGACTTGCAATCCCAAACATTTATTAACATGGTTATGAAGCACAGAGGAAATAACAAGTGCATCTAGCCATTTTTGCTGTTGTCATAGGCCATTTATTGGTGATGTTTGTTTATGGTTCAAGGACTGATTGTGCTTTGAAAAACAGGTAGGAAGCCAGTCCTTCTGACAAAATTAATGTAGGTGTTTTAGTTTGCTGTGTATAGCTTTAAGTGGCTTTCTGCGGGTGGCTTAGAATGTTTTCTTATAGTATGTGTAGAGCTATAGAAGGAAAAACAGAAGCTAGGGGTTGTGTTTAATGATCTCAAATAAGTGGTTTGTCAGTTTGAAGCCAACTAGATCTTTGATGAATGTAAAACTGCTGTAGTCACAGTTAATAATGCCTCTTGAAAACACAAAAACAGGCTGTGGTGAAAAGACTGCATAGGTACGCTGTGGGTTTGACATGAGCTGTGGGTAAGCACTTGCACATCATAGTGAGAAAGAGGTTGGTGGCGTCATTTATACATAATGCTTAAAAATAGGTCCCAGGTTGGTTACAGCTGTACGGTAAACAAATTTTAAATAAACTCGGTGTTTAATCATTTTGTGGCTTCATTTGCAGAGCTGAAGAGGTGGTCCAGGTGTTGAAGAGAGTGGTAAATAGGCTTCACTATCCTGGTTATATGCAAGACTTTTCTATTCTCAACCCACTTATTCAAGTAACCCACTTTTTGGTTGCGTAAAGGTTTGAATTCTGTATTCTTTGAACTGCAGGAACAGAACCTGGAGGTTACTCATTTAAGTTATATATATATATATATATATATATATATATATATATAGAGAGAGAGAGAGAGAGAGAGAGAGAGAGAGAGAGAGAG